>VWZI01021768.1:224953-457026 GCA_013396835.1 Psilopogon haemacephalus | reverse complement strand
TATAAAAAAGTTTTGGTACTGAATGTATCTCAGTCATTATTTCTCATGTATGTATCAGTATTTTATTGGATCACTCAAACAAGTCCTGTTTCTTCTCCCCTGAGGATAGTAAAATCATGCTTGGAGACATTATAAAAAGTACTGCTATCTGTCCTTACCTTACCTGCTCAAATGTTTTACTTTTTGCAGAAATAACCAAGATTTATATCTACATGTTTTCCACATGATCTAATTCCCACTTCCAAGCCCCCTTTTTAGGAACTTCATCCATGAGAATAGTATTGTTCTCTGTTTACTGCCAAACATCATATGAAATCTCTTGAGAGTATTTATGAAAATTATGATTAAGTTAGTGGCCTAACCTCTCTTCCACCCAAAAGACGGTCCATCAAGGCTGCTTGGTTAAATTTCTGATCTGAGTAATTTTTCAACTTCTCTTCCTCTATAGTACTAGAGAGCTGGACAAGATTACTAAAACAATTTCAGTCTTTAACCTGAGCTTAAGTGCAGCCAGCTTCTGTTTAGTTTCTTATAGGCCTTTTGGTGAAAACGTCTGAAATTGCTAAATTGTGACAACCTCACTCAGGTCCAAGCACAATATGCAAAATGCCAAAGCTCCTGCAGTCCATTAGTTTAAAAATCATGATGTTATAATCTTTTGTCAAAAAAATAAAGTACCACTCTGATGTTACAGATACCCATTGGTGGAGAGGCCCAAGTGGCATAATTAAAATAAGCCCACACTTACAGGGGCCAGATTCTGTTCAATTTTCTACCTGTTCTGTGAGCTGACACATCAACCACGTTTATACATGTGCACCAATGCCCCATCCGTGCTATCATCAACTGGTTTTCAATATTTCACTTTGTGAACAATAAGCTTTTATTGTTATAGCTGAAAAAGATAGTTTCTCAGTAAGTTTATTTATAGCCCAAATTTCAAGATTCTACTTCAATTTTCAGCAGCTCAAAGGTCTAGATTAGGAAAGGCTTTCTTTTTTTTTTTTTTCTTTTTTTTTTTAAACCCAGTTCATTGATTTCTCTTCATGGAATTACTTGTAATTAGCAATCAAAATGTCATATGAAAATAACAGTAGCATTGCCATGATTGTGTTCAAATCTGAGGCACAGTGTGGTAGATCTGTAACTGCTTGGCAAATTTCCTTCAGAGTACCTGAATCTATAGAATCCTTGATTGAGAAGAATGTCCTATCCTGATCGTAAGAAAACAGTCTTTAACCGTAGCCATGAGTTACTTTTGCAATAATTTGTCTTTGGAAATGTCCTACCCTCACATGTCCTCCACTTGACCTGCCACCATGGTAGTAAGCTAGCAATATCTCAAACTCTTTGTGTTCTTGTGTCAACACTATCCCCAAACTGTAAGTGTTAGCAGCTGTGCACAATATGAAAGGGGTTTCAAAACACAGGGAGAAGAAAACAGGAGCAATCACAAGAGCCTCTTTGACTCTCAAAATGCTAAATCAAGCACTACTGATTACTAAAATAGTTTCCTTTCTTTACACAACTTACGTAGTGGTTTTGCTGTTCTGGCCCCTACAAATGAACTTTTTGTAATAGGAGGCCTGAAACCTCTAAGCTTATGTGAGCATCCAAATAGTTGGCAAGTTTGAACAGCATCATCTTTCTTTCACTGTGAAAATCTATCCTCACTGATTGTATACTGAAAATAATGTATTTGGTTTAAAAGACATTAATATTTTAAATTCATGCTGTTGGGTTACTGTGTTTATAAACACATTTGTTCCTATTTCCTTTTCTCAACATTTTGCGTGAATCAAATTACAATTCAGGCTGTAAAAAAAAAATATTACAACTATGTTCTGTGAGCCCATAAAATATGGTGACATTTACAACACAAGACAAAAAGCCATCACTTTAAATGACCATGGACCTTGTCTTTGCCTGTAAGCAAGCTCTTCCTTGTCTTCTACATTTTAAAATATTTTCTGATACCTTTTTTACAATCCACTCTAGAAAACCATCAGACACCTGTCACAGATCTAAGAGTATTATCTATTTATGATCTAAACAAAATAGAACAAACTTCAACAAACTTTTCAGAATTATGTTACTCAACTTCCTATGTTTCACCCTATATATATATATATATATACATACATACATATATATATATATATAAGTTGAGTTGTGAGTGTTTTTTATGCCTTCCTAACAACTGTAAGGAAATAACCCTTCCCCCTGCTGGCAAATGGTCAGAGGACTGCACAAAAAACTCACATTTGCAAACTTGCCGTGGCTCAGTCTTGTTGATTTGAAACTCTATTCCAAAATTCTAACCAGATAGTTTCTTTAATAAGATGGTTATTCTTTACTTAAGTGGGGAGCACTGAAATGAAACTAGAGATACATATTTTGTGCCCACACCCAACTCTTTTCTCTCTACAATATTTTCCTGCTAGAGCTGCTTGTTCTCATTTTGCAGTTCTTGCTTCTTTCCTTTTCTTCTCAAAAGCATTCAAGAAACAGACAGATCCGTTCCAGTTTTAGATCCACAGGACATTAACAAGTAATAGTTGTGACATATAAGTTACCAGAGGGTACCATCATCGGTTTCACAGTAACCATATGTGCATTCTCTTACTGTACACAACTCTCCAGTAAATAGGAAGGTAGTACAGCTCACTGCTCTTGAGCTACTGGAAGCAAGCTACTTTGGGTCCTGACCCAAGTAAAAGGACGGAATGAATGTGTTAAACATGGTGAATCAGTGAAATCCCAGAAGCAAAGAGGTGGCATCAGTGCTAACATATTTTCCATCAAGACTGTAGATGGAGCCCTAACATAAGTAAATACCCTCTCGGCAATACAAATCGGGGATTTTACAGAATCTATTTAGAGACTTTGTTACATTGTTGAGGTTTTAATTTTCAGGACAAACAATGTGAGAAGCCCACTGTTTTCCTGTTGTCTCAATATGCCAGACTGATTCAGTTCTCCTCAGAAACCAGAAAGAAAGAAAAAAACCCAGTTGTTCATCTTTTATGCTGTCCTGCAATTATCACCTAATCTAACCTTCTCTAACAATTTCCTTGCTTAAGGGCACCTCTAGGGCTGTCAGTCCAGCTGAATTCATTTAGAAAATAAAATCCAACC
Organism: Psilopogon haemacephalus; assembly: GCA_013396835.1. Classification (NCBI taxonomy): domain Eukaryota; kingdom Metazoa; phylum Chordata; class Aves; order Piciformes; family Megalaimidae; genus Psilopogon; species Psilopogon haemacephalus. The sequence continues at coordinate 453,888 of VWZI01021768.1, read as the reverse complement.
TGGCTATTCTTATTCACCCCCTACACTCTTTATTCCTTTCATAATTATATGCTATTGTACTATAAGACAACAGCACATTTTGTGGATTTTATTATATTACATATAAAACATTCTGCTGACTACAGACTGTAGGAATCTTAGCGAGGAAGAAGGGATCTTAGCACCATCTGACTTAAAGATGTTAGATGAAAGAGGAACTATTTATAGGAGTAAAATATGTCTATGGTTATCACTGTGGCTAACAATCCAGGGTTCATGAGTATAAGTCATTCTTTCCTTCTTATAAATCACTTGTTCAACATTCAAAGTATTTCTTGATTCCTTGCAGTGAAATAAACACAAGCCTCCGCAAAAGAAATTAGCAGAAAAGCCAAAACACTCCATTTTTTCACACTTCTAAAGATACTCTGTCTGTTGCAAACTCTGAAAAACAATTGGTATTTTTGGAAGTTAAAATATACATGGAGTGACTGTTCATATTGGATTGGTATATGGAAGTGTGAACATGGAGAGCTGTAACAACCAGAAACACTTTAGAATACTACTACTAGTAGTTATTATGTTACAAAGGTAATATCAACTCTAATTTTATATCACTATTAGCAAACTTTCTGGTTCTAAAAGCTGCCTATCAAAAAAGTTTACATCACCAAAGGTGATTTTCAAGAGAGCTAGAGAGAGAGAATGGAAGGAACAGCACATCCTACAGAAAGGAGAAGCAGGGATCCTGTACTGCAATGTGAGATGAGAGTAGGTCACTTCCTCTCAATGCCTGCAGTTTAAGGGAGTTACATATCCATGCATTACTTTCTACAGTCTATATTTCTTGACCAGCACTCAAAACCAGATGAACCACAGGTGATTGATGCCTTAAATTATGGGAAACAAACAGGTACATTAATTGACTTTGAGACTAAGGTTAACTTCTGGCAAACAACTGTGAAACTCACAATTTTACATCACTAATTGTCAAAAATTAGTATTTTTTTAGTCTGTGTTCACAAAAGTGAATTTCAGATTATACAGTAAACTAATGTTCACATTACATTACTTAATGATAGGTATCTCAAGTTGAACTAGACACTGCTTCCAGGTTCAATACATTTACAGTGAACAGAGACAGAAGTTGAATATAAACTAGAATCCAAAGTACTGTTTAGTTGGGTCAATTATACACCCTGTACATTTCAGATAAATTGTATATTTAATATCAGTAATTGCCATGAAGATCATTTTCAGATTGAAAATTATTTGCTGATTCAATTAACATGTTATGTTAATAATAAAAGCACTTGGGAATGTCTAGGTTTATTGCAGGAAAATGGATTCTTTGAGAAGAAATATGATATCCTATTTATTATAAATTGTTTCTGTCAGTTAGATTTGGACTATAAATCTACTTAAGGTTAAGAATATACTATACTGATTTGCAGCTTTATTTTGTTAATTTATCTCATTTTGAAATCAATTATTTTGTAGTAATTTATAAAATACCAAATTGTCTATAGGGAGCTGTTTTTTTTTAAAAACCCAACGAGCTAACATCATCTCATCTCAGAAATTTTATCTCAATGACCAATATCAAGCCTCTTCAGCTACTTAATTTCTTTATTCAGTCATAAGACAAAGATATCTGGTAATTTTTACATATGACTTTTTAAGTTCAAAGAAAAGCAATCTGTACTGATGAATGACATCAAATTTAGTCTATCAAGGTGCCGACGTGCTCCAAACTATATTGTATGAAATATCATAGATGTCTGTGTGTTCTGTATCAGCACAATTTTTTTTCAGATTCTATCTAATTAAAATTAAGTGGCTTTTAAAAGCCAACCTGTCCAAAAGATGACCATTAAATTCCTATGTGGGCTATTGTTTTAATCTATAATCACTTCTACAACACTGTCTAATTGATGTAGACACTGTACAGCATCAAGAGATCTATTTAACTGTTTTTATAAAGACAAATAAAGAAATTAACAGAGAGATAATGAAGAAAATAGGTCAGTTCTGTCCTACGGTGACGGAATCAATATATTTAAACCAGCATGACATAGTTCAGAGAATGAACTCCCCTTAGAGTTTTAACATCTAATGTTTGGAAACACTTACCTGAACTTCTATTCCATGGCTTGGATCACATGCAAAAAGTAAAGGAATTTGATTTAAGTGCAGCATCTTTGGGCATCTGCTGACCCACAGACTGAATCATATAATCTGCAGCTTCTAAATCCTGGAGCAAATACATTACATGATAAAGTGTAGCAAGATAATATTTCAAGAAATTCATTAGCCAAATAGAAGATTCCTCTAACTAAAACAGTTTAAGCAATTAGCTTTGTTAATATCAATGCTATTTATTTATTTCATTACTCTGCTAAGGCCTTTTTAAGTATCTGACAGTAGAATTTGTTTTCTGCTGTTCTGGCTTACATTAGATAACCGTTTTTGGATTTTATGCAAGACATATGGAAAACTTCATCACTGATTTACTGCACATTTTCACACGCAGTCAAACTAATATCTGATCACTATTGAAGAAGAAAAACCCTGCTTGGTGGTGAATACATAAGCAAATTTCCAAGCACATGGATGTGTGCAGCCTTGTGCAAGAAAGCTTCTGATAGTCAAAATCCAAACCAATACACTACAGCATTTACTGGGAAAAGATAACGGAAATTTTAAATTTGAATTGCTTTTTTCACTTCAGAAACTACCACAAATTAAAATATATGTTGTACAAATAGGTTTTAATTTCTGTAGTTTCTATAATTTATCTATATCATAACACGTTGGGAACTTTTCCCTTATATTTCAGAAGATGGCCGTTTTGAATCCTAGTTATAAAGGTGAAATGAACTAAATGGTTTTGATTCCATTTAATCTTTTGTGTGACATTTGCAGTTATCCATACTCCTGCTTCCAAAAATAAGAAGGGAGTATTCTACCTCAGTATTGTTTTCAACTTTCTGTCCCAAGCTACTTTTTTGTGAGTTTCAGTCAGGGCAACAAATTAGGTTTTGTACAGCAGTACATCCCACAGCAGGTGGAATGACCTTTACCCATCCTTATTTCACAATGTGTCGTGTAAGATACTTGTCAAGTTATTTCAGAGCCTGTTAGAAACAATATACTACACAAGTTAGTGTCTTCTGTAAGCAAGATTTAATTACTTTCATATTTTATTATAGACAAATTTAATAATTTGAAAGTGTCATTTCAGTCATGTAGAATTCATTCTCTGTTTAAGGACTTTTTTCCCCTTAAACAAGTATCCCAATAAAACAAAACAGTCATGACTAATCCTGATCTGGGAAGTATTTAACTTCAGGGCATGGTTCACAGATGTTTTTACATCCTCTAAGCTTTATGGGCAAGATAATTAACTTCAATGATATGAAAAAGTCAAGAAGACTTATCAAGGAGAAAAAGCTCAAAAACACTTTCTGAGGTTAAATGGCAATATGGAGTCATCTTCAAGAAGTAGAAGCAACTATAAATTGTTTTTGATGAGCAGATGGTCCCCTTGAACAAGAGGAGAAGGAGTCTATTAGGATAGAGTATTTGAAAAGGAAAATCATGACTCTTGCTAGGAATTTTTTGTTGTGTGTACATAGTAGTTGATCCATTTTCTTAGCAAGATTAGCTGTCAGATTAGCACATTATGTGAGTCACAGTTAGTCTAAACCAAGGATGTGCTTGAAGAATGATGTGCACATGAAGGAAGGTTTACTGAGGCTGAGTTACAGCACCACTGGGGAATGGAAATACAGATTTTTTTTTTTTCTCTAATGCTGGCCAGAGCTTTACAGACACTCATTCTCAATTGCTGTATCATGCTGAGCTGATACAAGCCTTGATGTGGATTTGAAGCTCCACACACAGTCCTTGCATCTGCCACACACATCCATCTATTAACTCCAGGGCATACATGCCTCTATAGTTCTGGACAATATATATTAAGACATTAAAGAATTTACTTACTCAGAATGCTCTTTAAATACAGGGTTTTGTCCATTCAAGAGCAATTGACTTAACCTCAGATTTCCAGACTAAGTACATTCAATTTCATAACAGAACAACAGGATGTAATCTGCAAATAGCATATTTTCTTATTAATCAGTGGAGGACAGATGGAAGTTCTCACAAGCAGCTGTTAGGTGCCAATATCCCATTTAAAAACCCTGCCCTGATTATATGTACCTATTGTTAAAACTCTCAGACACCAGGTGAAGACATGTAATAGGAGTAATTTTATCTCAATTCAATGATGCCTCATTTGGAATAACTTGCTTCTGAAAACATCATCTTACAAAAGATTGCACTATAACATGTGACTGCAGCTCAGAGTTAAAGACCTTTCCCTACCAACATTTCATTTCACAGCATTATTTTACTCTCCACTCTTATTCAAACTGTGGCTTTATTCACCCTTCAGCAGGTCAACAAAGCTCCCCTTTTGCACAGCCTGCATCTGTATCTTTTTATAAACTTCTAAATTTAATAACCAACCCAAATGAAGGCAAAGCCTGCTCTGAAACAAGCTTTGTTCCAATACACGAAGATTTGGCAAGAAAAAGAAGCCTTCCTATGGAAGCTTCTTAGAAGACAAGTCACAGCCAAACATTCCAAGTGGTGTCTAAAGGATCTCAGGCTTTTGAGCATAGTCAATGTTTGCTATCTATAGGAGCAGCTATGAGTAAAGCTTTAATTTTCTTGCCTTTGGCTCTTTGTATTTGGTCACAAACTATCTAAACAGTCCTGGCTTATCTTTCAGGCACAGGGGCCAGCTGGCCTCTCTGGGCAACCCCACATATGCCACAGAGCAGAGATTAGAATATTAACATTTTATATTTATAATCTAAAGACACACAATTGCTATTTTAGTTCACAGCTACCTGCAATTAGAAAATATGTAGAAGTTAGCAGATTTTACTCTAAAAACCTCCACCACCAAACCTTTAACTTTCTATGTCCAACTGTATTAAGGAACTGAACGTGCTCTGAAATAAGCAAGCATCACATTTTATACCTAAAACATGAGGCACAGAATGGATGACTTCATGCAGGTTCTGTATCAAAACAAGCTTAAGACAATGTACTCATCAAGTATTCCAATCACTACATCTAATATACTGTAATAAGGAAACAGGGAGGTCACTGTCAGAGGCTGAGTATGTACAGTATCATTAAGTCATTCAACATATTCAGCTCATTAATACAGATGTTCCATTTCAGTCTCCCCAGTGTTAAGTAACAATAAATTCAAAAGTAGTAATGGAAGCAGCAAACAAGGATACATCTTATATTTGAAGATCTCCTGAATTCACTAGGAAACTAGAATGCACACTAAGATCAAGCAGAGACCCAGTATTGCCCTGTAACTTAAGATGTTCAGCTGAGTTGTAGCTCCTGCGTCAAGTATTCATCTCCACAGAGAGAAACAATAACTACTAATTCTTTTCATTCTTTGTTCTAAAAGTACATTATTGACATAAATACTATCCCAGTGCAAAATGCTGATGTTATTTCATCTTGATAAATGAAGGCAGTTCCTGTCCCTTTATTTTATCTCCAAAGCACCACTGTAGAGATAGAGAATCATCTGATTTAATGTAGATGATAATGAAATAGTAGAACAACAGATGAGTAAGGAAAACTGACAGGTTTTGTATGTGTCTGAGGTAAGGGTTTTGGGTTTTTTTTCCCTGTTGTTTGTTTTTGTTTGTTTTCTGTCCAGTAGAACCGTTGTTTGAATTGTCTCCCTTATTTAATTTTATATTNTTTAGGGCAGGCAATAGGAACCAAGGTAAGGAACTGCATTAAATAAATCTCTAAAAATCTTTCTAACAGGCTTCAGGCTATGCTGTACTTTTTCTTCCAAATAGTTCCACATAAAATCAGATGTTAACTCTCTGAGTGAACCCATGTGCAAACTCTTTATTCATCAAATTAATGGCTGTGGAGCAACAGGCAACTGAACACATTTCCACTCACATAAGGTATTCATGACTTTCCAGAAAACTTCACATTATTGCAGCTACTTTTTAGTTAAATAAGTTGCATCTAGTGAAGAAGGAAATAAAAAGCAGCAAGCTTTAATAGGAAACTAGAGTAAATGTATTGACACAAGTAGGAATTTGTTTCTTTAAACACAACCGTGTCATTAATTTGACAGATGGATTTTTGCCTTGCCATACATTTGAAAACAAACCAAACCTGAGCCTTTGCCTTGGGATACTTCACAGTGGCTGGTGTAATATCTCTCTTTGATGGTACTCTTATGCTGATTCAATGCCCATCAATAGAACACTTTAGCCAACTTCTGTGCCAAATCTGCCATGGAATATGTTAAGACTGGTAATCCATAGGGTGAATATATAGAGGAAATTACAAATTGTAATTATTCTGTTTGCATTTATACTGCATATTAGGACATGTTTTAAAACTTATACAACACACCATCTGAAATATACACAACTAATGGTAAGGTTTCACTTCTGGTCACTTTGATCAGGATCAAGATAAAATATGCCGTGCCATAAAACATGCTTGATCCATAAGAAGAGCAAAGAACTCAATAACATCTGATATAAAGGTGACAATATAAAAGTGAAATTAAGGAGTGACTCAAGATTCATACATATGATAAAATCTAAACTACAACAGTAAATGTCACATAGCAAAACCCTGAACTTCAGAAAATATTGCCAGGTGCCTGATTTATAGGTTGATCATTCTATATCCTTTCCAAAATACTGAATCAGATCTGTTACATGGCCTGACCCTGTTTGTGAATGCTTACAAATATTATTGTTATGTTGTTCTTTTTGGTTTTAATTTTATGAATGCTTACAAATATGATTGTTATGTTGTTCTTTTTGGTTTTAATTTAATACATATAAACTTACACTGTATGTTTGGGTTAGAGTGAAAGCTTGTTAAACTGAACATTTTTAGACCACATCACAGTTCAGATGAGAGGAAGTTCAAACTTGTGCAATGCAGTGGTTGCTTGTTCAAGTATGCGTTTTCACTTATATTAATGACTTCAAAGAGTATGTAGTAATCCCTAAATTCTTGAAATGATAGTAGTGGCTGCAAAAACAGAGATAGTAGCAAGTCAGCAAACCACAGAGTGATAATCTGACTGCTGGGGTACAGAATAGTTAGGGTCCACTGTGACCCCAAAATTAAAACTATGTACAGTTTACAATCCTTGGCATGCAAGGAATTACAGAAAAAAAGAAACTGAGTAAGTATAATACATGATCTGTATTGTGCTTCAGTTTTCATAATGCCAGTTCCTGTTTTTTTTTTTTTTAATGCACTTTAAAAACATCTACTATGCTGTTGTCCCAAGCAGGACTATACTGAACACAGTATACTGTTTAACATTTTTGAGTAACAAAGTAGGAAAAGTATTTAAACAGTGCTACTCGTTGTCCTTCAGTGGTACACTCTTTGAGATAATTTTCTTCCTGTAACATCTGATCTTATATGTACCATGTGACCATATGAAATTATAAAATTTAGAATTAAAATATTCTTTTAAAGAGTAGACTAATCTGAAATTCTGACTTTTCTGTATGCAAATGTCACATCAGACAGTAGAGGGCAACTTTCGCCCACAAGTTGTACTTCATGCATTCTGATATATACTATAATGACCTGAAAGAGGGGAATTTTCAGTACTTACCTAAGTTTATTGTGTGGTCTGTATCAGCTGTGTAAAATGGAAAGTTTAATTCTCAAACCCTCATTCTGTTCTGCAGGTTTATGCTGCAAGATAAAATAAACTACAGTCTCAAAATTGTTGAGAAATTAGAGGAGGATGATTACATTCCTCTAGTTTGCCATCACAGGATTTGTGAGAAAGTAATCTCAAAAATATTGTTTTTCCACACTTAAATTTTTATAAACAATTCTTATAAAAAGAAGTAATTTAATAACCTAAAAAACAGAGCAGAGACTACTATTGGAGCTGATATAAATAGCAAAATATTAATGATATTAACATGCATAATTAGACTACATTTAATAACAAACCCATATTTAATAGTAAATTGATGTTAAATTTTGTATCACTTAAAAACGAAAGTGCTGCCACCAATTTTCCCTGACAGCAAATGCTAAGAACAAGCATGCCATCAAATGAAAAAGTCAGATAAATAGCAGTATTTTTGCCAGGTGTGCTTAAATATATCATACAGTTACGATTTGTATATTACAAGATTTATATAATCTAATATGCAACTGATTTTTAAAAAATCAGTTAGAGGGTCAAGACTAAGGTATTATAAATGTCTCATCTAGCTTTAAACCCAAAGAAAATGCACTACGTAGTTTTCTCTCTAAACATAACTCCACTTAACATATAACTCTCCCATTCCAGCTAGTGAACTTAAGCTGTATTTTACTTAATAGACAGAGCATAACATAAACAAGGATTACAGGATGTGAAAAACATTTACCCTCCAGCAGTTCCTGAAATTAACTTACATTTTCATGTTAATACTCAAAAAGCATGTGTGTAACTGGTATCAATAGTACTGCTTTAGAAGCAAAATTAATCATAAAAACATGGTACAGAAAGCAGAGGAGACATTTTCCCACAAGAGATTACTTAACATTACCTCACGATCCCATAATTTGTGTTGTTTCATCAATTACTGGGTAGGAGTTTTTTGTTCTTTGGTGGTTGTTTCTTTCTGTCTTTTAACTTATGTCTAAGAAGCATCACACTCTTTTATTACTGTTTTGACAGGGCTGAACTTCAGGTGGATCAAACAGTTGATTTCTATTCACTTTTTCTCCCCCTGATGATTTAGCCTCCAAGTGCCCTGTAGTTGAGTTGTGTGCCAAGACTCAGCCTTTGCCTCATCACTTGTATCCAAAGTTTGAATGGACAGGAGAAGATATGGCTCTTTAGGCTGTGGAGGGTTGTCTTGGAGACACAGCCAAAGGAACTGTGAAATTCACTTGTGTCCTTTCTCTTTCCTTGGTACAATATAACCTATATGCAACAGACTCATTTCTGGTAAAACTCTGCTAAGTGTGCTTCATAAGCAAAAAAGCCACAAATTAAAGGAAACGTCCTTTCTCTTAACGTGAAAGCTTCAGGACAACAGGCTCAAAACAGGCAAACTAAGAAAGCCAAAACCAGAGTCACACCGTCCCCTGCCTGCTGTCCCTCCAGAATCCCATCCGCAGTAATCATCTGCGGCCTGCCCTCTCCTCTGTGTCTGCACTAACCCTGCGTAGTTATCTGTGCTGAGGAAAAACTCAATACAAAAGATCATTTTGTACAGAACGATGAATTCTTGACAATGTTTATTTCTCTCTCCAGTTTCCTGTTCACAGAATGCCAGAGCCTGGAAGGGACCTCCAAAGCTAATCCAGTGTAACCCTTCGGCAAAGCAGGATCGCTCAGGAATGCGCCCAGGTGGGTTCGGAGTATCTCCAGAGAGGGAGACTCCACAACCCCTCTGGACAGCCTGTTCCACTGTTCTGTCACTCTTGCAGGGAAAAAATTCCTCCTTACGTTAACATGAAACTTCCTATGCCTCAACTTCCACTTCCCTTTGCCCCTTGTCCTGTCATCAGGCATCACTGAGCGGAGCCTGGCTCCATCCTCTTGACATATTTATAAACATTAATAAGGTCACCTCTCATTTCCTTACTCTCTTTTTCTCCTTCCTTGTCTCACAGGATACCTCCCACATAAATCCTCTACTTCAGCCGCACCTATTCCCTCTGTTTCCTCGCTGACACACAACAGTCCCAAGAAGGAGCCCAGATTACTCTAGCATTCCAAGATTTCCACATCCTTTGCAGCCACTTAAGTCAATCTAGGTAGGCAGAACTTTTAAATCTCACAGGCCCTACCTGCACTGCCTTCTTCACCACAGGCTACCACAGCAAGCAGGCTGTGGCCTGCTGTCCCCACTCCTCTGCTAGCCAGGGCAGGGCCGGGCAGGGCAGCAGTGTGGCAGTGCCCAGACTGCCTCTGCTCCAGGAGGGCTTTTCCTCAACAACCTCAACAAAAGGTTAGGAAAGACTCTTACTGCTTTCTGCTTTCTCCCAGGTGTCAAATTAGCTTAAATACAATAGAACAGTCATGGGTCATGATGTTTGCGCTCTCATTGGTGGTAAAGCCTCATATCCTCACATGGTAAGCACAAAGGCAGTCTTCCAAAAAAACAGCTACTTAATCTCATTTGAATAAAGGTATCCCAAATTCTCTTTTTTGGGCAACTTTTCAAGGATTCTGTGTATTGGGAGGGAAGTAGCCTGTTGAGGAAATGGAGGGGTTGGACAAGGTAACCTTCAGAGGTCCTCTCCAGCATCCTGTGATTTTTGATGCGGTGCTCTGGTTTCAGAGAAGGTATCCGAAGTCTGCTGAGAGTGCAAAAAAAGCCCCAAGATTAATCTCTTTGCACACTATTTACTCCTCTCACTATTGCAACTTGCCAAAAACTCCTTAAAATTTTTAATCAACCAAGTGCAAAAATTAAGGTTTCGGGCACAACAGAATGTGCATTTCCCACTTACTGAAGTGCAAATGAAACATGAAACCTATTTTGATTCCTAGCATCTACGGAAAATTATGGTAAAATTTTCCCAAGGTATTTTTATATGTGGATTTTAGAGACAAAATTCACTTTTAGTAGAAAAGTCTTCCTCCTGCTGACCTGCAGCAGAGACACTGTCCCCCAGAGAATGAAGAATATAGAGGAAGACCACGTCTCACACCCTACAGACTTCCTAACAGCCTACTTCTGTGCTCCCCCTAAACAAGACAACTCTAAAAGAGAAAATACCAAAGAAAGATTAACAAAGCCACAGTACATCAGTGCCTTTCACAACATGTGTACTGTTGTAAGATCCCTTGTTAGCAGTAGAGAGGCTATGTTACATGCTCCTCTCCTATTTGTTTGATGTTGTATGTGGGAATGTAATCTCTCAATACTATCAACAAACTTCTGTGAAAAGCTCTGTTGCTAAAGCCTTTGAGTAGATAATTGCAAATTTAATTCTCAAATAAATGATGTTACACTAACTTGTTTCACTTAAATATAAATAGGCTACAAAAAACCCACATGCATTTGTGCTCAGGTTATATTTACTGTATGCCATTACTCAACTGATCCTGCTTTATAAATAGTTCCATTTTTGTGTATTCAATCTAAGATGTAAATTACACCATTGACATAACCAACCTACTGGAAAGTCTCCAAATGGATTTGGTTTTGGTATACTAAAATAATGGCTTATTACAGCGGAAAGAAGGTTAAACAAAGTTTCCAAAATGCAGTAAGATTTTCTCTATGTTCTTAAGTTTGCTGTTTTTTATTACTTTCCCCCTGTGTGTTTAAAGTCTGATGCTAATTGTCTTTTCTTCCTTTAATTTCTCTGGGAAAGTTGCTCTATTTATGGTAAAACACTTTCAATTTTTCACCATTACTGAAGTCAAGGGCTGTATCAGCTATGGTAGCTATCCATACTTACAAGTAGGTAATCAGAACAATCAGTGGTTGCATGAGAGTTCTTCAAGCAGAAGAAACTTCACTTGATTGATATTTTTTTTCTTCAGTAGAAGGACCACATTTTTCCAACGGTTTTTGGTTCTTGCAGCCTTAATACATAAGGAAGTAATTTTGCATTCACCAGGAATGACAGTTTGTCTAAACAGAAGATAGATTATTTTCCAAATCCACAAAAATGTTAAACAAATCATTGCTATATTGTGTGCAAGACCTGTCTCGCACTGTTGCAGCTATTGATGTTAGACTACTGAAGTAAGATGTATTTTGATGCAGAGAATGGGTGTGGACAGGGGTTCCAGGTTTAGATTGCTGTTTCTCACAGTTCAGGGAACGCGGTTTCTTTGTAAACACAGAGTGTGTTAAGTATTCATGAATGAAAGTCAAGAAGAGTATAATTTCAATGTGAGCCTGTCTTGCTTGATTTATCTGTTTTTCTTACTCTTAAAATAAACTAAGCCTAATAAAACAAAACTGGAATAAACCACAGTGAATTTGTCACTACTGAAATCTACAGAAAAATTATCTGAGCAAACCACAGTTAGCAACAACAGAGCTATTTTTTTTGGTCAGTTGCTCCACAAAACTGGATGGAAATTTGATGGCATGCTGCAAGGCACTAGGGATGAAAATCAACACAAAAATGCCTACTTATTTGTACTTCTCTGCAAAATGTTAAATGGCTGAAACAACTGACAAACAAGGTCATGCTTATGCCATCAATAGTATTAAAAAAAAATATATATATAGTAAATTAATTGATTAGATGGTGTATTAAGAATAAAGGCCAATTTTCACATATTTAGATCTAGACTGACTTCAGTTTGGATTGCAGTAATGTTTAGAAATGTATCTCTTTACTCCATCATAAGGACAGCCAAGCATCTGAACAGGTTGCTCAGAGAAGTTATGTAGTCTCTGTTCTTGGATGTTTTCAAGATCAAATTGGATATGGCCCTGAGCAACATGGTCTAACATTACAGCTAACCCTGCAGCAAGTTGAACTAGAGACCATCTGAGGTTCTTTCTAACTGGAGTGGTCTTATCCTGATACAGTATTGTGATACAGCTACTACTATTAAGAAGCTATTTGAAAGTTTGTAATAATTTATTTCCTTAGATAAAATATCCTCAGCTGGTATCTGATGATGTACAAGCAGCTTTTGTTTGAAATGAAACTTTGCTAGGACTGAGTTAGACGTTGATGCTGCAAAGTATGGAGATCTTTAAGCATGATTCTGCAAGAACCTTAGAAATAAGAAAAGCTTTTCAATGCCTCTAAAGACGAGAGATGTATGATTTGGAAGTTCAATGTTTATTAATTAAGCACAAATTAAAAATTAAGTCTCTATGTTAAGTGACTTCATGGCCTCTGAGTACTAAGATTATACCATAAAAAAACAACTTATAGGTCAAATTCTCCCATTGAGAAAGTATCCTGATGAAATCAGGCTCTTCATAAAAAGTTATCTCATCCCATTTTAAAAGAAATGTAAATAAAATGGTGGTGATATCAAAAATAAGCCAATAAAAAAGCTACACCTGTAGCATACACTGCAAAAAAACCCTGTTTTATCACACGCATACAAAAGTATACATTTCAACTTATATTCTGCAATTAATTCCATACAGGCAGTATACTGCATTTAATTCAGTATAAGTTGCAAGACTGGGATCTTGCTCAGCTGCTAAGACCTCTATATAAAGAGTAATGTTAAGAAAGCCTTATTAAAAAATTCTTATTCTCTTGCGAAGTATGTTAAAAAAACAAATGTATAAAAATCATTATGATCGCATCCAAAAAGATCATCTTTCTGCCTTCATCCTAAAATAGTTCTCTTGCTCTGAAACATGCCATAAAGTTTGTAGCAAAAATTTAAGCCTATATTTGATGTCATTTCCCAGTATACTAATACAAACCAAAAAAAAGTAACTTAGCAGCTAATATTTAGTCCTGATATCTTTGGTGACTTCTTGAGTTATGGTAATGTCTGACTATGCCTTGAAACAATACAAAGTATTTTAAACCAATATTACTATTACCTTCAATACTGACCTTCAGTTTTAGAAGTTCTGTGAGACAAGTTAGAACTTCTTGCCATATCTACTCTTACAATCATATAATGAGATAAGCTGTGATAGCAACATTGATTTGAGCTCACACAGATGTGAGCTCATATAACTTCAATCCCTAGGTTAAGGTTGTAACAGGATAAAAGAAACATTATTAAAAGAAAAAAAAATTTGAGGCAAACTTAAGCTTCCATCCTGATGTACCTGGGACAGCTGGAGAATAGCAACTATTATATCACTGAAGAAATCACAACAAAGCTATAAATTGTAACAATTAATAGGAAAAGTTGTAAAACATTTGACCCTGCAGTTGCAGGACCACTGTTGCATCCACGTTACACCGCTGAAAAAAAATTATCTATTCCACAAGAAGTAAGTTTAATTAAGTAACATTTTGAAGTATGGAAGGCTCTTTCTTTTAATGTAACAAAGGACTGTGTTTACTGACATATTGCACACAAAAAAAAAGGATACTTTTTACCTTGGGCTAGAGAGTGCATAGATGTATGTTTTCCTCAAGCTATTCACACCTAAAATCTGGACAAAATATCACTAGATTAGATTTCCCCCTTTCCCTGCACAGTGCAGCACTTAGGCTTAAGAACATGTTGGATATACAGACTACTTAATGCAAGAACAAAACCATCTAGCGTGCTCCTATGTTTATGCTACATAAGATAACACAATCCATCTGTTGGAAAAATCCTCACTGAATATTATCTCTGTCTAAATAATAAAGATGAATAGAAATGAAGATTTTGTTTTGATTTTTTTTCAATCCAAACCTGAGCAACAGTGAGCCTTTCAAAGAAGTTTAGGAACCTGAGGCAAATTATCCCCGTTAATGCCGGAGTCACTGAGAACAGTTAACACAATGTAACCAAATGTCAACCAGGATATTTTGCAGTAACTTACCGAAATGGTCTGTGTTTAATGAATATATGAACGCTTGGTTTCTAGGTTTTCAGCTTCAGATGGCGCAGATTAAGTGCTAAGGGTGTTACTGTAAACGTTTAAGTGAGATGAACATCACTGACTTTCTAATTTTACCACATGGTTTATTTCAGAAGAAAACAAGCACCAGCTACATAGTTCTCCTGCAAGTCAGTAAACAGGCACACATGAAAACTCAGTACGATTTTCTTCTTTGTTTATGTGCAGGATATTTAGCTCGGTTTGCAAAGTATTAGAAGAATAATAAGAACCTCCTGACAGAATACCGCAACTAAATCTCTCAAAAGCCACTCGGTTAATCTCAGTGTTCAATCTAGCTGTTTCAAATTATTGTAATGTATAATAACAGTCTTATTGACAATATAGACCCACGGAGCCAAAAAAAGCTAGAAATAGTGGCCAAAATGAGGAATTAAGCGCCAGCCCAAATGACAACAAACATATGGCCATTAACTGAAGAATGGAGGGGTTTAGGAATGCAGCTGTCTGTGGTCTCCTAGAAGTTCCAGAGGAATGAAATACTGTGAGGATTAGCAAAGCCTGGATAAGAAGTAGGTAGGTCCTAAAATGGAGTCAACCAACGGTTCCTGTTGGAATTCTGAGATTTCTGCGGCTAGAATATATTCATTCCATTGGCCTCATAATGTACATCAACAAATTAATATTGTATGGATGTCATTTCAAAGCCTACTGAAGATGAAGGGCCATTATTGAAGCCATTAGAGCACAGATGGTTCAAACTATATGCAGATATCCATACTTGAATTTCTGCATTATAGCTGTGGGTTTTTTTCTGTTGAACTGTAATGAATTGTCTCATAATCTATTCCATCTTCTTGTCATTAGCAGGCTTTGAATGTTCACAAATAGGAGCAAAGAACTCATTTTCCAGAGCTTTAATCACACAAAGAGGGAATGCCTAATTCTCTAAATGAAATGGTCTGTGATCACTGAAGCAGAGATTTAATATATCACGGCAAATTAGGTATATTTTAATAAATTACTTATCTCTCTGAATACTTTACATATGCTTATGAAGAAACATAGCCTGTTTGCAAACAGTGGAAATCCACAGCCTATAAAATCCTTTGAAGAAAATGACAAATAAAAAAAGAAAATTAAAAAATGAAATGTATTATACCCTTGTTCTCAAGAGACAATCCTTTTGCAGCATTGATTCACAGCTCCATTAAAAATATCAATTAAATCCTTCACTGAGATTGGTTAGAAGCTGGAAATTAACTTTCCAAGCTAGACACCAGTTATTCAGATATGACAATTCATTGTATACGTTTGATGTAAGTTCTGAAAGAGACAAACATCAAATGAAAACAAAGTTGCTTGTCCCTGCAGCTCAAACTAGGTGAAGCAAAATCTGATCCTGTATGGCTTCTTTTTTGTGCTTTGACAGATGTTGGCTGAAAGTAAGTCTTTTACTGTACAGTTAAGTAATTGTGCCTGCCCTCCCCCTACTTCAAATCATGATAATCATAAACAGCTGATTATAATGTTAGCAGAAGGGTAAAAGTTATTTTAAAAAAAGGTTGCAGTAATTTAATAAGTCCTGCAACTAGCCTCATTTTTTATATTTAATTGATAGGAACCGCATGCATCAAAGAAAACACATACTGAGATTTAATGTGCATAAAATGGATATTAGCATTTTAAAGAGGCAGATTAACACATTAATCCAAGTAATTTTCATATATTGCTTTTAATAAAATCTTCACAGTATAAAATTCTTAATGAGGCTAATCACAGGCATTCCATTTAGTGGGGTGATTAGGGATAACATAAAAGTATTTTTAATCAGTTTTCTAAGGCTTATGGGTTTTTTATTAAAAATTTAAAATTTGACTTGCATTTTTATTACTGGTTTATGTAGGAAAAGATCTTGAAAATGCAAATAAAACACATCATTCAATCATGTAGGTATTAATTATTTACAAGACGTTGTCCATTGTGGAGAGATTCTTAGCCTTAGGGGGGAAATATAAAAACAAACAGACTAAAAAGTATACAAAACTTTACAACTACAAATCAAGCGTCCTTTTCACATAAATTATACATTAAATATACTGTAAGAATTACAAAGATCTATCTTTGAAGAACTATCAAGCATTTATTTTTACTGGGAGAAGGAACTTCTGTAGGCAAACTTCCCTTTCATGCCTCCTAGTCATCTTTGCATTCCTCATAGACTGAATGCAGTGCATGGAGGGCTTCCACTGTTACTTTGAGCTTTCCAATTACTGCAGTATCATCTTGAGAATCGAAAACTAGAAAGGAAACATCAGAAAACAACATTAGCAATTTCATTTAAGGTTTTGCTTTTGTTCTGGTAATTTTCCCTAGCTTTTGGACAGATTAAAAAGCACCTAGCATATGCTGGAGAAAGGACAATAAATAAGTAAGAAATCTCCCCATTCTGGCACTGAGACCATGGAGAACTGAGCTCTCTATGAACTGAAAGTATTAGCACTGAAATCAACTTTGAAATACAATCTGCATAATTGGCTATGTACATTAATTATTTTTCACAACAAGTCAATATAGATGTTCCAAACTCTATTGAAGACAAATATGCATACTTATAAATAGTTTTAAGTAAAAAAAAAACACTGATTAATGCATTTTCTACACTCTGTATGACCAGTCCAAATAAGCCTGGACAGCTACTAGTATTCAAATAGTAAATAGTTTTGTTTTGATTTTTTTTCCTCTAGTTGGTTCACTGCAAAATTATTTTAATTCCAGGCTTCTATGTGTTGTAAAATAGAGAAGTGTAGACAAAGATGGTACTTCCCTTAGACTAAAAGATTTAACTACCTTCATCTTTGTGGGTTTTAAAGTGGCATTTGAAGTTTCTATTTTACAGACAGTAGCTAACACGATTTTAAATTGCACTCTTACAGTATCTAAGTAAGCCTAGAGGGCCACAATCCTCACTGCTGTGATTAAAAACATGCTGCTAACCATTAAAAATGAGGCTCTTTCCCTGCATAAAAAGCTTCCTAATAAGAGTCTAGAAGGAATTTGAATAAAAACAAATAATCTTGACAGCATATCTTTTCAGAGCAAATTATAGAGCAGACAAACAGCAGGGTCATGTATTTACTATGTAAACTGGCATAAGTACTGTGGGACACACTGATACTGCATGCTACAACTTCTAGGCTGCTGGGACAGCTCAAAAGGTTTTGAAAAGCAAAAAAACATGGGATAAACCTTCCATCATTTACTTTGTTGAAAGAGCTATTATTGGACAGATTAGAAGCTGTTTTTATAGATTGAAACCTTTTGCATATTCTTGGACAAATCACTTAGCAAGCTGTTAAAGTGCAGACTTCAGAGGACATTATTCTTTTTACTTAAAAGAATAGTAGGATAACTGCAATATGTAATGTACATCAAGTAAAAATTAGTTCAAATGTCTTATAATTAGGGAAAAAATGCTCACAATATTGTAGCAGTTATTACACAGTAATGATTACCTTATGGTAACAAAAACCAATCTTTTCCAGTCATGATAATTATCTCACATGACAGTTTTAAGAGTTTTGTGAAAGGTTCCTTTCAAGGATACAAACTTCTATTTATATCCCTAATCAATCTCATCAAATGGGAATTATGGTTATATATAGAATCCACAACAAAAATAATTTTCCAGTGAGAGACTATGAAATACCTTTTTGGAAGAGATGTGCTTTTGTACAAATACTTGGAGAAAAGATTAAGTGGTTCGGCCACAATAAGAAGTGCATCAAATCTGTATATTACTTTTCCAGGGTATGTAAATTTCATTCTTCTTAGAATATGCTTTATCATTTTCCTAGAACTTTGATGCATACTTTGAATATTTTTGCTACAGCGAAAGTGAGCATGTCCTGACAGTTCTTAGGTTTTATAAACTATTATAAACCAGAGATGCTGCTTGGTTTCGTTGTGTCTTATGAAACAGATTTTAAGGAATAACAATAGTGCAGATTTTTTGTAAATGTGGAAGCCATTAGTTAATACTTTAAAATTACTTACTGAAAAAATGTCAATTACTTGTACAGTGAAGGCTGAAAAGTAGAGGTTCAAAAATAATTTTCATTTTACAAGAAAGTAATCTCTAAAATTTACCATCAATATCTTGCTCAATGATGTCCCTTTGCTTCTGGAGCACCTCTCTCAAACTGACATAAGCAAATCCAATGTCTTCACATTCAAGATCCTGTTCATCTTCTGGGGGATCACTGACCACTGTAAACTGTAGGCTAAGCACAAAAAAAGAGTAATTTAACCTTCAAATTAGGTTGAAAATTAACTCAAAAACAAGAAAAAAAAAGGAAGTAAATCCCATACTATTTCCCATGACAAGAAGAGTTTAAGACCCTTTCTTTAAAATATTCCTTCCTTCTTTAGCATTACTTAGCAGTACTAGAAGGACAGAGAGGTTGCAACCACAGATCTTAGCTTAGGGAATTGTTTCATTTTCTCCCTATTCCCCACCACCTGGTGGCACAATTCTTGTTCATATGGCAGTGACAAGCAGAAGCTAAAGACATTTTCACATTTGATTCTTTCAAGTCTGTTTAGCTCAGCTGCTAAATCAGCTGTTCTAACCACTTAATTTCTTCATATTTACCCCCGTAGGTTAAAAAAACATAATTGAGACTATAGCTATGTACTTTGATGCTTCTATACGAAAACTTATTTAGATAAATATTTTAAAACATAGTGTTTTGGCAGGTTATTTTTGTAGGCCTGTTTCGGTTTTAAAATTTTTATTTTCTAACTTCTTACTGTGTTGACCACAAATGCAAATCATAAGCAATAACAGGTTTAAACAAAAAGTAACAAATTACGTTTTGTTGGGTAAAACTTCTTAATACCATAAACATGTTGTAAAATTCAGCTACTTCAATTCAGTTCTCAAAGCTGCTCAAGATGAAGCTGTATGATTATTCCAGCTTTGATGAATAACCTGCTTATGAAGGGAGACTTCTCACTTGTCCCCAGTTATGGCAATTTGCCTAGTAGTCTTGGAATGTGTCAACTGGATTCCTGTTGGACTGGACCAAGCCTGAAGGTGTGCTCCAGGAGTACTTACCCCTAACACATTCCACTGCAACAGACATTCAGTCAGTAGCATCAGTTGATTCTGAATTCTAAAAATCATCCTAAAATTCCATGTACTGCAAATATCAGACCACTAGCGACAAATGCTTTGTGGTAGAGACTCTCTGGTCAGCATCACTGGATAATTTAGATCTGTCTTTAGTAAGTTTTAAGCTGTGTCTTTGGTTTTTGTTGTTTTTTTTTTTTACTTTACCCTGAGTGGTTTGAGAGACATGAGATAAATATTTGAGAAAGACAAACTATACCAAGCCTTTTCCTGATATTGAAAATACTAACCAGTACAGTGAAGAATATACTTCCAAACATCAGGTGTAGAAGTATTCAGTATTTAGCTGATAATTACTGAGAATTTTCACACCCCATTTAGATATCTGGGGAGTATATTCTAGCTGAGAACACATTCCACAAAAATATAAAGAATCTAGAAGAGTTCTCTCAAAACAGTATCTTGTGTATTCAGTACTTATGTATTCATTACTTAAAGTTGGACCTCACACAACAATTTGTGCTGCACTTGTCCACTCTGACCAACACATCTCACATTTTACAGATAAAACCAACCCATAGGTGCAGACTGGATACAAAGGTCTTTGAGTATGGACCATGCTGTCTAAACACAGCCTGTTTGTCTATCCTTGATATCTAAGCCCAGTAACTATGCAAAATACTTGCTTTTCTTCTGTGAACTCCAATTACATTCATTGCATCCAAATATGGCTTTTCTTTTAAATACATAATTCCAGTATTGTGCTGGAGCTGACTTGTGTTACTGGCTTGTGCTGGGGCCAAAAACACCAAGACTGACAAAATGATAGGAATTCAGAGCTAACTGCTGTCTTGGTATGCCTTGGCACTGTTGTTTAAACTGTGACTGCTTGTAAGCTTTAGAGCCTAAAAATGTTACAATAAGCATAATGCCAAATGAATAACTATCAAGCTCTTCAAAATCCAAGTCTACAGGAAAGGATATCATAGACAAAATATAATCAAATCTTCTTAGAAAACTTAGAAAACTTAAAACGTAACAACAACTTTTATAGTAGTTGATCATGTGCTTGTTTCTAACAAATATTATAGAAATTATCTATATAGATATTTGTCACCAAAACCAGACACACATTGAAAATACATGATTTTAAAAAATAATATCTGGAAGCAAAAAGGGAAAAATATCACAGCTATTTCCAACAGCAGGTGGATGGGTTTAGTATAACGGATCTAACTTAAGATGTTGGCATGAAGCTAAGCAGCAGCAAAACTGCCAAATCTCAATCAAACAGAAGCAAACACTTCTATGTGCAAGATAAATATTAAATAAAATAAAGCAACTTTAAACAATGTGGGAATAAGTGATAAAACTGATGGGTATTGGGAATAGATCTCTTTTGTTATCATTCAGTGTCAATGTTAAATCAAATCAACTGGAGAATCCAGCTTAGCATTTAAGAGTGATAGACGAGGAGGAGATAAGTGCTGGATTTATTTTTATCATGTAAAGGTACCAACTGCTAAAGTCTTCACTAAACTAAAAGCAGGCACAGTAACATCTGGGACAAAGTGTCAGCAGTATTGTGGAGTTTTCCATATTGGTCCACTTTCTGGCTCAGATCATATGCAAGTGTTTTACATGAATAGAGCAAACTTCAACCAAATGCATCAAAAGAACTGTACCTCTAACACTGTAAGAGTTCCAATATGCCAAAAAGATCAAAATATTGGATTAAATCCTTGCTGCTAATAACGAAGGAGATTTCAACTTGGGTTCCCGTGGGAATTTCCCAATGAGTAGACTGTAAGAATGGTACCACGACCACTTTGACTTTTGTATTTTTGAAAAAAAAAAAAGGAAGAAAGACTAAAGAAATAAACAAAACTTGTCTGCTAGTAAAGAGCCAAAAGAATGGGGGGTGTGGGGTGTGGGGGTGTGGTGGAAGTAATTGCATTAAGTTTAAAGCTTAAAACACACTTTACAATGAAGCAGAACAGCCTGGACAAATATTTAATGTCCTTGTTAAGGTAACACTTAAAAGTTTTATCACCAGCGGGGCATGTAGGATGCCTGGACAAAAGCTCTGATGCAGAAGAATTTGATTCTAATTCTTCATTACAGAGATTAATAATTTGTAAGCAGCCAGGAGAAAACCTTGTGTGTTGACAGAGTATATTAATGTGAAGCTAACACTTCACACATGCTCTACACTCCTATAACATGGATGCATAGATTTTGTGACTGGAGAACAACGACTTCATATAGTCAGTTTCTTGGAATAACAATCATTTCCTACCAAGAAATGATGCACCTGTCAGGAACAGCCTGGAAACCTCTTGCATAAACCTGTTCACTCTTGTTATCACAGCAGGGTGACTGTTAGAAGAATGGATTCCTCCATTCTTCACATATGCCTCTTTTGACACTTGTCAGAAGAGTGCATAGTCTACCACTGGGTCTGCAAGCATTGCTAGTACAATCTGGCCTGAAGAATCAGGCAGTTTCTCTGCATATGACCCAAATTTCCACACTCCTAGAATGCTGAAAGGCAACAGTAGAATACAAACATAGAAACCCATGACACATTTACAGTAAGCTAAACGGACTGCCAGAAATGCTTCCTCTTATTAACCCATTTAAAGATTTGAAGATGTCAGTAACTATGGGGTTCAGATAAAATGATTTTTTTTCCATTTTACAAATATTAGTAAGTATAGCTTCCTAACTAAAGAATGTAATTTGAGTTTCCTGTAATTATATAGAAAAAGAAGAACAACTACTCATGCCACAATAATGCTATAGAAAAAAGCAGGTGTTCTGTCAGAATTTCCATACTAATGATAGAGACACTGTCTGTCTGAAAATAAAAAGACAAAGATGTTTGTCAAGGGAAAAAGATCATCTTTGTGGTATACAACAATTACCAGCCTAAATATGATTTCAAACAGTCTTCTTACTGTCTCATGCTCATGTATTTTAAATTTTACATCATTCTATTTCTCTAATATGGACTATACCTAAATTTTCTGTCACTAAAGTTATTTATTCAAATGTAGCACCAAAGAGCAACATTTTTAATAAAAACTTAGAATGATTCCATATAAAGAAATGAAATTTTAGAAGAACCCTGAACCACATACCCCAAAGATTTTATTGGATATTAGGAAAATTTTCTTCCCTGAACAGGTTGTCAAGCCCTGGAACAGGCTGCCCAGAGAACTGGCTGAGTCGCCTTCCTGGAGGTATTTAAAAGATGTGTAAATGTGACACTTGGGGACAGGATTCAGTGGTGAACTTGGCAGTGTTAGCTTAATAGCTGGACTTGATGTTAAAGTTCTTTTCCAACCAAAATGATTCTATGAAATAAATATACTTTCCCAGAAAAATTTCATTACAATCTACATGCATTTACTTCTAAGTATAAACTAAAAGAGTATAAAGCTATGAAACAGCTATAGGATTAGGCTTAACAGTAATTTTATGTATTCCATTAATATTTCTTTAAACACCTATCTTTTTCAAGGGACATTCATTGAAGTGACTCTCCTTTTAGGAGACAAAAATGTATCTATTTATGTTCTAATGTGGGCTCAATGCTTATGAGTATTATTTCTAACAGCATTTATTGTGACAGGGAGAAAGTCAGTATAGCACTTAATAAACATAATACACAATATATATATGCTCCTATAATTTGGCACAGCACAAACACCAATGAAGTGTCAGGCCAAAACATGTGTAGGCAATTTTCAATGATATTTATATCCTTGATAATTTGGTTTCCTGAGCTTTAAAGCATTAGTTTAGTTCAGTTCCTGTTTCAGCTGCAAAAGTTCTGATATTAGTTTGTAAGGCTTGTGATAAAAAACATGTGTTGAAGATATAACTAGGCCAGGTTTAAAATGAATAGAGTTGAAAACATTTGGGGTATAGACAGAACCTTTCCACAAATTTTGTTTCCTGGTGGTCTTCTTGCTCCAATGAAGTAGGGACCTGGACTGCTGATGAACTTTCTGCCCTGCTATTTAGTCAATACAGAACTGAAATTTCACCAGACCACACCAGATATACCAATAAATGCAGAAAACAACGTACTGAGTAACCTAGAGGAAAGCACTATGATGGCACTTGTAGAAGATAAATGTTTCTGTGGTGGGGACAAAGCTTGCTGCTGTTATTTTACTTTGGTTTTGTTAAATATTTACTCTACATATCTAAGTGTTTATAGGTAAAATTGCAGCCCACAGGCAAGCTGTTTCCCTTTGTTGAATTATCCTTCAGAAAGAAAAGAATATTTTATTCCCAGTTTAATTCTTAGTAGAACAGGTTGCCCACTTCCCTAATTTATATGGTAAGGTAAGTCTTCTACTTGCTTAGGAAGTGTTTTGGTATATTTCCATTCCAGCAAGAAATAATTTCATGGTGTTCCTTGCTCCATTCCATTGAAACCTATATTCTGGCCAAGACATTCTACTCAGCTCTAGAAAAGAAATGGAATTAAGAAATATGACTTTCTCATCGCAGAGTGAATCTGTGATTTGATAATACTTATTTAAAAGACTTACAAATAACTCCTAGACTTCAAACATAGTTGGCAGGTATTCTATTTTTCTGCAAATTAAATTAATCTTTAAATTAGTAATTGTTCCATTCTAAATTAATATTAACCTTCTAGAGAAAAAAGAATCACAGCATGTTATCAATTTCCTCAAACTACTGCACATGCTACCTTAATAAAAAATTTTAATGAGGACAAATTAATTATTATGAGCTTGGACAAGACTAATTTATACTCTTCCTCAGATCTACTCATATAATAGGTACACTGAAAGATTTAACAGGTAGCTATCTATCTTTCCATCTACCCAGGTTCTTGGAAATCGCTGGGCCAAGTATCCCTTTCTGAAGCTCCTACACTCCTAAATGCTCTAAATGTAACAGATCCATTACACTAGATAGATACATGCTTTTCAGTTTACTATGGATAGAATGCTGATGACAGAATCTGTTGGGTTGGTTTTGGTGGTTTGTTTTATTTGTTTTTTGGGGTTTTCTTTGCAAAACAGGGTTATTAAAAAAAACAACCAAACAAATGAAACCAAAACAACATTAATAGAGGTGAAAATATTCCATGTCACATGAACCCACTCAGGGAAGAAATCAATCACCACATCAGAATGTTGTATCATTTGTAACTGAAACAAATTTTTCTCCAGTTAGTTATATGTTAAGCTCTGAGAGCTCTCAGTTCTGGAGCCCCCAGCACAAGGACATGGAACTTCTGGAGAGAGTCCAGAGGAGGGCCACGAAGATGATCAGAGGGCTGGAGCACTTTTGCTATGAGGACAGGCTGAAAGAGTTGGGGCTTTTCAGCCTGGAAAAGAGAAGGCTTTGAGGAGACCTTATAGCAGCCTAACAGTATCTGAAGGGGGCTTACAGGAAGGCTGGGGAGGGACTGTTCACAAGGTCTTGTAATGACAGGACAAGGGGGAATGGGTTCAAACTGGCAGAGGGGAGATTTAAATGGGATGTTAGGAGGAAGTTCTTCACAGTGAGGGTGGTGAGACACTGGCACAGGTTGCCCAGGGAGGCTGTGGCTGCTCCCTCCCTGGATGTGTTCAAGGCCAGGCTGGATGAGGTCTCGAGCATCCTGATCTGGTGTGAGGTGTCCCCTGCCTATGGTGGGGGGTTGGAACTGGATGATCTTTGAGGTCTCTTCCAACCTAAACCATTCTATGATTCTGTGATACCTCCTCAAGAAAGTCAAACACCAAGGCAAACCACAAACATCGTTTACAAGGACCCAGTTGAGAGATTTTCAGCGCTACTATGTACCTGTCAGTATGCAGATTTGGCTTTAGAAGCATAGACTTGAGATACTCTCTTCTTGCACGATTATTTGCCATATCCACATGTATCACTGCAAAGCAAATTGGAATTAAGATCATTAGTCAGCAATTGTTTTTCATCTGAAAAAGAAGAAAGGGCATGAAGAACAAAAGAAAAATGAACATTTCTTTCCCTTGTCTTTCCTTAGGAAAAGCAGCAATGCTGGAATCAGATTTGAAAGGTCATGTGATATAACGGTGTGTCACTGGCACGTTTATGTGCACACTGTCAAAAAAGATACAAGCAGCATCTAAGCATGCCACATAGCTGTCATCTTCTGTTAATGGCAATAGCAGTCATGATTTTAAAAGCCAGTGGTCTTTATTGCTTTGTATTTGAAGTGATTTACTGCATTTTCTTCCACCGAGGAAGCTAGTGAGAATGATAACGTATGGCAGAGTGCTTGTCCTTTTTGACAGCCTTGGTAATTTAATCCTCCTTTCCTGCCACAATATTTCAGTAAGAGAAACATCTACACCAATGGACTGGACAAAATCCACAGCCTGGGGAGTGTGTGTGAATGCTCTGAAAGCCTTTTATTGCTTGAATTAAAAATATGAACACCAGTACTTGCTTTTAATTTTTTTACCATTAATATGACCTACAGTGAAAAACAGCCTTGCTGTTTTGTGAAAAAAAAAATCAAAGAATGAGAAATAGTTTTAGGAAATTCTTTAAAAATCACAGGATGTCAGGGGTTGGAAAGGACCCAAAGAGATCATCGAGTCCAAACCAGGACCATACAATCTAGCTCAGGTCACAGAGGAATGCATCCAGACAGGCCTTGAAAGTCTCCAGAGAAGGAGACTCCACAACCTCTATGGAGAGCCTGTTCAAGTGCTCTGGGACCCTTATGTTAAAGAAGTTTCCCTTTGTTAAGAAATTAGCTGTTTTCTTGCAGATGGCATCTCACAAAAGTATCACCAGACCTCTGTCAAAGATCAGAAGAATTCAGCATGTGTAAACTGAAGAATAGTCTTAAGGGAATTGCTTTTCTTTTTAGAAGTAAGAAATGCAGCTGTAAAAATTTTTGCTAGTACAGGACTAGAATCAATAGAAACCATAGAGAAACAAACACAGGAAACATTATTTTTCATTTGCTTTTGATGGCAGGAGGAGGAGTTAGAAGTATGTATTTACATTTCAACATCTTTAATATTCACTCTCTTCTAGTAATGCTGCCACTGCAGTCAGAAAAGCTGTTTTTCACTCTCCACATCACATTAAGGTTTCCTTTACCTATATGCTGACAGAAATCTTTAACGTATTTCGTACTGTCTTATATATAAGCAGAAATGAGGAATTTTGCCAAGGAGCAGAGAGTAATGGAATATGAATAGGAGTACAAAATAGTGATAAGAAAACTCACATTAATTCTTTGCAGAGGGATTTATTGAGGTACATATCCCTAGAAAAGCCCTTTTAGGCAGCACATCTTCCAGTGCTACTGGTCTGCCATTTTTCTCCAAGGCTGCTCCTCAGGTATTACCTGGCCAGCAGAATTGCTACAGGAAATCAGTTACTTCCAGGAAACAGTCAGTGCAATTGCTACCTGAATCATCCAGCCGGAGGAATCTGCAATTTAACACCTTTTTTTCTACTAACAGAAAAAAAAACATTGCTGTTCTGTTTTGGACTCCTTACTTTCCAACTACAGTATTTTTACTTTCTTAAGCTGAAAGAAGCTTTTGCTGCACAATCTGCTATTCTCTTGGGCACGTGGATGACTTTCCACATGTGCTACTCTTGTGGCCAAGGGCTCCTGGGGCCACCACAGGAAGTGATGAGGAGGCAGCAGGGAGACAGATGGACAGCCAAAGAACTTCAAAGCTGCCACATCAACAGATTCTTCCCTTTCGCATAAGCATCCCAAACGGAATTTCCTAAGTTTACTGATTCTCTATTTAAAACTATTTAAAGTAGAAATTATAAAGAATTGGAATTCATTTCAATCAATGGAAAAAATCAGAGTGGCAAGTAAACACTTGGTGAAAGAACTCCGTTCAAGTCTGAGGAAAATGATTAACCACAGTCAAAATAAATTTTAAAATCCTGATGAATACCATGCTTTCACATCACCCTTTTGTACTGCCTGAACCTAGAATTACAACATTGTTCTAAGGCATGGAATATCTCATCTTTCTAACCAACTAATTGCCAAAGTTATTTTAAAAAGTAATTCAAAATGGAAGTTGTGACAGTTTGCATCTAAAGTGATAATTTGATGAAGTTTGTCTTAAAGAAGCACTAAAAAACACTGCAATTCCAAAGATGAACTTAGATGGTCCTGTTACAGCATATTTTTCACTTAGTTCACTTTCTAACTAAATGACATGATGAAGCTGAGTTTCATAACAATGATGAAGGGAAAAAAAGTGTCACAGTGTTAAGCTTTAATGGAGACAAGGAATAAACACAAAGTAGTACAATAATGCTTTCTGATCCAAAGTCTTCACATTTTCATGTGAATTTTACTGAGGAATCCACTTCTCACAATACAGATCTTCAGAAGATTACTTTCAACCAAAAACAAAGACCATTATCTTTCCCTCACCTCCTCTTCTTTTGTTCTACTTACACTTGTACTTGAAGTAGTTCATATAAGCACCTGTTCGCTTAAGAGAAAGCTTTGCAAAATTTCAGTGTCACATAAAAACTTTCAGAAATTTTGTAAATCTTCCTACTATTGCTGCTGGCTGCTCTCTACAACTGTTGTACACAACGACAAGAACACTTTTCAGACCTTCTATCAACCTTAGTTTTCCGGTAACTTTCTTGCCACTTCAGCATTTCCAGTTAAGTTTTCATGCTTAATACAACATCAATGTCTTTTGTTACAGCTTTTATTAACTAAGCTTAGCTTTGTCTTTAAGTAATTGGGGCACTGACAAGAAAAGTGTTTACTGAAATTGAGTGAAATATGAAGAGATGCGTTTGTGTGTGAGGGAGATTGGGCTTTGTTTGCTTGGAGCAACATGTTTGCCTGTGTTTTTCTGCTAGTGAAAACTGCCATTATGTTCACTTTGAAGAACAGATTGTGACAGAACATATATATTCTGGCACACAATTTAAAAATGCATGAAAAAAAAAAAGTTCAAATATGTATTCTCTCCTTACACTAAAACCAAACCACACCAAAACATATCCCACCAAAAAATCAGAATCCTTTTTTTACCACATTACAGCATAGAGACATGGTGTGAGCACAGCTTGGCAAGTTCTACTTTTCTTTGAATTTACAGGAACGTAGTATTTGGATGCATTCTTTAATATTCTTATAACTCTTTCCACCACCAGTAAACACAACAGGTCCTTTCCTCAGCCAGTGTAGCCATTAAAAGATTAAACAATGGCACAGGAAATCAAGAGTTATGTGGTATAAGCTGGAAGTGTGTAAACCTCCCATTGAACTTTTCTTGGAAGAAAGAAAATGAAATCCTAATCATTCCTAGTCAAACAGTCATAATCAAGATAAACAATTAATGACAAATTACATGCTCTGACCCCTTGTGAGAAGGGAAAATCATAGGATCTTGCATGTCCAGACCAATGAAGTTCTATTACATTGTGATTCTGTGAAGTTTCTGGAATCTTACGTGTCAAGCACTGATGGCAAAGGATTTATAAAACACATGGGAAAACTTGGAATTTTTGAGATGTAACAGATCTCCTGGAACCTTCCCTATCAGTTAAAACTGTTTAATTTTTAAATAATACAAAATGTTTGCTTTATAAGAATTAGCAATGTTTTTAGATCACTTATAGACTTACCCTGATTTTCTCTTTGCACAAATCTAGAAGAACACTAGTTTCCTTCTAAGCTCAAAGTAAATTTCTTTCTACCCATGCAAATCTCATTTTTCTTAAAGAAAATATTCAATTAACCTGAAATATTAAACATACTCAAACCTAATTAGACATGAATAAGAGATGCAGTAAAGCTATAGTAAAGACACAGGCAGTTTTCATTACTATTATCTTGGTGGTTTTCCTACTGACATCATCAAAAAGAAGACTCATTAGGTTTTCCACTCCCCTGTATGTGAAGCTAACCTTGACCAGAAGTTCGGTGATCAATTACCTAAGCAAAACTCTGCAAACAACAACAGTATGAGCATGATGCTACAGAATAGTCCTGGAACAATTAAGACCAAGGACACCTTTCATTATTGATTCATTTGGATATTTTAACATTTAAACAGTTACATATTGAAACTTATGTGGCAAATGGAAAAATGAAAGTTACTAAACCAGGTTTTGACTAGCGGAATAATATTATACAGTGGTACCAGCCTGCAAAGCCTTACAAAATCTTTACAAAGCACGATACAATTTTCAAATATCACAGTTTGAAATATATTTGTTTCAAAATTGTCTTAAGAATGCAAATTTTCATTCTATCATCATTGTAATTTTGTTGCACTTTGCTAGTATAACTTTGCAGAGTTAATATTTAAAAACTAATACTATGCTTAGACCACACCAAATTTACACAAGAATCAGAACATTGTGTAAGAATTTTTATACCCTCTGAATGCCTTTATATTGGAAGCAGTGAGAATTCAAGAAGGGAGAAAAAAGTGTTAGAGTTTTTATTGCTTTATGTTATTATTTCAATGAGGTTTCAAAAAAATGTATTTCAATCAAGCCTACCTATGTAGAACATTTGGAGAAGTGTTTACTGTAGCTAGCAAGCTGAATATTGTTCAGGTCATAAACTGAGTTTTTTCTTATCTGATGTCTCTCTCAGTACATGATGGCAGTAATCCCATTTGTTTGAATGGAAGTTAGCTCAGTGTATGCAAGTTTGCAGTGACGGTTTTTGTGGTTTGTTTTTTTTTTTTTCTGAAAGCCTCATTAAGACTTCTGTCTTTCTCAGAGTCACAGAAGTTAACTCATTGTGCCTTGTCCTTTCTCAAATGGGCAGTCCCACTATAGCAGTAATTTATGTGGTATCCATGAAGGATTTCAGTCTTCAGATACAGGATAATCTAATAGATTGTATTGGGAGGATATAAATGAGTAAATTCTCTAGCAAGCCTACTTCTAACATTGCGTTTCTAGATGGTAGCAAGTATAAAGATTTGACTGTGACATCACTTCTGTGAAGCCACTTGTAAAAATCGTTTTTAAAAGAATGATTACTTGGCATGTCTGTATTAATGGCATGTCACAAACAGAAACTTAATCACCTGCTTCAGGATACCCCCAGCTAAAAATGCAAGACTTAGGAGTTTGAGACAACATGAAGCACTTAGACTGAATCTTAAATGAAATAAGTTTCAAAGAAAAAAAAAAGTTGATGAATAACTGAAATACTATGAAATAATTAACAAGAGAATTACCAATGATTACAATAGTTTTGTGTATGGTATTAGTGTAAATTACACTGTGTACTGTACTGACATGAAGTATTTTCAAATGTTCATTTATTAGAGAATGTAACTTGGAAGATGCAGGATTAAGTTCTATGAAGTAAATGGCAATGAAATAGTATTAAACATGGCTGAATGATTTCCTGTTTGGAAAAGTTCTTATGAAAGGAACACTGAGTATTCCCAAGTGATGATCAAGCTAAATTACATATTTTCTCTTTAAAACTGTATTATAGTTGCATATGGTTACATAGAATGATTTTCTTTTGCTGTTCATAGTGTACTTTTTAAATGGAATACATGAATTTAACTATGTGTTGCCTAATTCTGAAAATCATATGCTAGCAGCACATTTAAATGGATTGTAGTCTTAACATTTCATACACAAGTCTACTTCGGTAACTTATTTTATAGTCAATAATTGCATCCTTACCCCATTTCTTTAAAACTACCTTAAATATTTGGGAAATAGACAAATACAATTAGCACACAAATAAACGTAAATATATAAAGGAAGGTGGCTATATTGTCAGGCTTTTAAGAGCCTGCTCAGGAATATAACATACTTACCACTGCTATAGTTAAAGTGAATTCTCTGACCACTTGTTGGTTTTGGAAGTGACAGCGGGGTCTCCTCTGCAAGGAAACTGTATAATCTGCATTCTACAAAGAGCTGCTGTATAGTTTCATCTGATGCAATTCGTGACTCAGTAAGACAGAGCGATATAATTTCAATCCTGATTCTTTCAGTTGCCTGTTTAAAAACAAAGCACAAGCACAACACAAATGATTTCATGTTTCTTGAAGTGTTAACGTGAAGTAAACAGACAAACATGCAAATCATTGGCTATTGACTAATAACACTCATTGATTGTTTTAACATAAACCACAATGAGACTGTAATGCCCTAGAGTTTACTCATGAAGTAGTTTGGCATGTAAAGTAACATGGTATTTGTACAGAACTCAATACACTGAACTTCTCTAGCTAATCAAATATACACCTAGTAGTTGAAATTAAAAATATTATCATAAAAATAAGAGCTAGAAGAAACTGTTTCATACAGCTTGGCAAAGACTGTATTATTTGTGTATTTTAAGAAACTTTAAGTGGGAATGTCAGACTTGACAGAAAAAGTCAGAAATATTTCCCTAGGTAACCGTAATTCAAAGAAAGAAAAGACACTATTGGTTTGAAAATTGGAGTACATAGGTGAGGATTCAAAGATGAGATTCTTCAAAGAGCAAATAGAACATGTTGAAGTTCAGAAATGTCAAACATTTTGCCTTCTTCCTTTTCAAGTTCATAACTTTATTATAAATATTTCCCCTTATGGAAATATTTTGACAATTTTTGATTGTAAGCTTAAAATATTCATACTCAAAAGATTAGCTTTCTAGATTCAGTGTTAGAAGTGCAAGTCAGTATCCTAATTTATTATGGGGTTCACTTATATTTTTCCAAGCAAATTATATAATTAATCAAACTGAAAAGCAGGTGTATCCTATTGTAAAAATATTCATCATATGGAATAATTTCCATTGCTGTCACGCCCTTTCAATATTTGATGAAGTAATTTTATCCCCTCCTTTCAAAAGGCATTTCCTTTTATTATGTATCCTAAGACATTTTAACTAAAAACCCAAATCTGAATATTTCAATGAGGTTGTTTTATTATTCAGTAGATTCATGGAAATTTTACTAGATGACAGAAAAAATTCCACACCATTCTGTCTCCACTAATACAGGTACACGGCTTCAGCTGGCAATATTACTGGGATTAGCATAGAATGATGAAATATTTAAAGGAATTTTTTTTCTAAAATCTAATAAATCAAATGACTGCCAAATGTCATTAAAGTGATGGTCTTTGACTTGAATATGCTTTTCATATTCAAATTTGAAAAGAAAGAGATGAAAGCCTGGAAAGGTTACTCAGTTTCAACTAATAACCTCAAGCACTCTACATTCACATGCATAAAAAATGAAATTGGCTCTATTGTCTAATTTTACTTCAGAAACAACTCTTTTCTTCTTGCATGGAACAGATGTATTAGCATCTGTATTTAAAGTGATATGCTGAGTGGTTTTGTTCACCCCAAAGTATTTAGCAGCTCTGTCAGACTAGTTTGTATACAGACAGTAGTTTATAAATCAAGCCCAAATACAATATCCTGCATGATAAAGTATTCCTTTTACATATCTTAAAATTTGTTTGACATATTTAACACTTGTAATTGCATACTGTAGGCAAAGAATATTACAGTATCTCAAGGAGACCAGGGTAAATCGAGGCATTCTGCATTCTAACTTATAATGAAGCAAATAACCCAAGCATATTACTAGAAATTTGCAAGAAAAAAGATAAATTACTTTAGGGCTTAACAGTCAAGAATATTTTAAGGCCTGGTTTTATTAATATTAAACATGAATACAGCATACACGAAGGAGAACACCAGCTGATTAGAAAAATGTATTTACAAATAAAAATATAGAACTGCTTAAGAACAGCATAGCAAGCATGTCATATTTAACTCCTAATATGAAATTACTCATATTATGTAGCCATGCTGAGAATGTATGTAACATTCAGTATATAATAGGAATTAATTTTTAAACAACCTTTTGTATTTCTACAATGCAGAGTGCAGGATGTTATTTAAATCTTTTCCTAAATTGTTTTTCTAAAGCCTTAGTCTCATTTATTAGGTACTATTCAAGTGAAAAATCGATAGTTTGTCATGACCAATTACGTCCCACAAATCATTCTGCTTTGACAGTCTTTAAATTTAGTATTTACAACAAAATAGAATATGAAATTTCCTCTAAAAGAGAGGCTGGACACATATTAAAATAAAGAATGCTAAATACTTTCAAAGATTATCTCTGGAAAACTGGATCAGTGCTTTCATTTGAAGTAAGGAAAACAAAATACGGGCAAGATATTCAGTCCATTCTTTACCACTTAATATTGATTCTTTGTAATTATCACTATACAGAGAATTGAAAGTATCATTGAACTCCTTCAACAAGCTTTATGATTAGGTTAAGTACAAACTGTATTGGACATTACACCAAAATTCAAAGTCTCAACTTTTCTTATGTTTCTGATTTCTGAGATTAAAAAAGCTTTTTAAAATCTCCATAAAACCTTGAATACCATCCAAGAAGCTGTATAGTTCATGTTTAAATTTATTTTTTTGGTCACAGTAAAATGCTAAGATTTTGATGTGAATAACAAAATTCCAGTTGTCTCAAGTGGTCCATAACAGTATCCCACAGAATTAAAAAAAAAAAAAAAAAAAAAGTGTTTGTGCCTTCTGCACAGAACAGCCACAGTGAAACCACTTTGCTTCCAGAACAATTTAAACAATGTTTCTATTTTTCATGTCTATAGTTTGAACTAATGTATTACCCTTGAAAAAGATGAAGTTAAGGAAACTTCTTAGCCATAACATCAACTTGAATCCTATTGTTGCCAATGCTCAAAAATATCAATGCTTTACTCGGTATTATTTTATGTATTTATTTCTACCACCCACTTACTCCCTTCTATTAAGAACAGATAAGCTTTCAGCTATTATTCCAGAATCATAAGTCATCATCCCTTTGCTATCAATACTTCAGTCACGATGAATATTACTTGATTGACAAATATATTTACTGAACTCTAGCAAGTGCCATGCAATGGCACAAGTTTATCACTGTGATAAGGTCTGATGCAATCTCTTTTGCTCTGTCTACAACTAAGATCTCAATAAACAAAAAAAAAAAGCTATTTGTGATAAGGAGTATGCCACTGGGTGCCTGACGTGGCTCTGAGCAACCTGATCTAGTTGGGGATGTCCCTGCTTACTGCAGGGGGGTGGGACTGGATGACCTCTAGTGGTCCCTTCCAACCCACTGCATTCTATGGTTCTATACATTTGAACCTAAACTCACCACACAATTTTTCACCATTTTAATAATATACTTTCTTCCCTTCATATAGCTTGTCTCTCCCACCCTTCCTGAAGAATGCAGATAAAAATGTTCAGTGTTTTTCTGAAAGTTGAACTTTGAAAGATTTCATTTTGCAACTTGCCAGTGGCACTTCCTCAACTGCCAGCTTTTAAAGGGAATCTGTTTTTAGGGATGAATGAATATAAAAAAGCACATATTTCTGGAGATGTTTGACTGGTGAGGTACAAACTGTCTTACCTCAGTTTTATTTCCAAAAAGTTAGATTTAATTGCAAATCCTATTCTTTGCTTTTTAGCCCTCCAGTTAGAAAAATACTCTCCCTTTCTACTTGTAAAGTCACCATAGCTTACTTCCATGCCAACGATCTCTGATACAGACTCTCAAGTAGCAACTGAGGAGCATTCATATTTATAACCACAAAAAGTATTATTAGCTTGGTTTAAAATGGCTCCTGTTGATGCTTTTATTGTAAGCTTTTGCACTCAGCCTTAAATCTGACATACTACTTAATTAAATGTTCTGACCAGTTAGTTGTTTTAGTTGTTACCTAAAAAAACCAAAAAAACCCACACTGGGTTATCTTATGAATTAAGATTCTCTTGGTTTGAAAAAAATTAAAAGCTGGTGTTTGGTTGGGAGGAGGGTTTTTGTTTTTTTTTTCCCTGAGGAGGGATTTTGTTTGCTTGTTTGCTTTAATTATTACTATTTTTTATTATTTCTCCTTCTTTTTTTCCCAGTTCTTCCATCAAGAAGAAAGACTTGTAATACATGCTTCTAATTATTACTACAAGGCAGTATTAGAAGTTGTAAGTCCATCGTTTTGGTGTACTGCCTATTCAAACCACTGTGACCTCAGAGTTTATGAGTGGAAAGTGACAACTTAGGTCCTTCCTGAATTCTTTAAACTCTGTTACTTTAGCTCCTGTCTAATAGTGACCAGAAAAGCAAAGAATCACCTTGCAGGTGGAGAATGGTAGATGCCACTTTATAATCTTAGACCCATCATTTGTCTTTGAAAATACTGACTATAAAGCTTCACCAAGTACTTCCTGTCTTCCTCTGATAAGATAGTTCTGTTTCATTCATTTTATCTCTTATTTTATTAAACATGCTGGTGCAGCACTTTTATTTCCCCAATTTCTTATAGAAGAAAAACACAAAGCAACTAATGTTACATCTAGACAAGATTAAGATTTCTCACACAGTAGAATCAGGCCAACTCAACATGCTAATACTAAAATAATAAAACTTTAGTTCTCTATATTCAGGTTAGCTATTCACAGGACAAATCAGTTAAAGAAAAGCATTGAGCACTCCATAATCTCCTTCAAGTGCACAAAAGGTACTAAAATCCTGCAGAAAATGTGAAGAAGAATCAAAACAGTCAGAATTTAAAACTGCAGTATTTTTTCCCCCCAATGGATGCATCTATCTTGTAGGAGGAAACAGACTACCCATGTAATAGTACAAAAAAGGCTTAAGGAACGTTTATATTGCTTTGCTGTACATGACCTTTATGCTTTAAACCTTCCCACTTCAGCACAAACACGTTTCACTGACCAGCAGAACCACAAGCAACTCACACTGCTTTTTAATGACACTTAAGAGAGAGTTTCATGTCAAAATTATTATGATCCTGAGATCTTAATTTACACAAACACACAATGACAGTTTTCAATAAACCACTATTAGCACATGATAAAGCACTCACAGTTTCTGCAATGAAAAAGAGAAATATAAACACACAGGGGAAAAAAAGGACACCAGCACCCAATAAATAGTTTTTGCCAGTAATTGCCTTACAAGCACATTTTAAGACAACCTGTAAGGTGATGGCAGGAAATTTTATTGTAATAATTGAACGCTGTATTATCTCTTATAAGGATCAAGTGTGTAGACATGGGGGTAAAAGAGAAGAGAGGATGGAAGAAACAAAAAATTATGTTTTAAAATATATGTTTTTAAAATATAAAGACCATGCCAAAGAAAAATGCAAATTTCCAGCTTGATGTCTATTTTAAGGATATGAAACAAGGCTTTTAATCAATGTATTATACATCAAATTGATAATGTTAACTTCTGATTATTCAAATATATGAAATATTCATAGAGAACTGTCCGAACTTTTACATTTCTCAGACTTCTTTTCTCTATTAATTATCATGCCTGGAAGCTTTTTAGTAAAAGCAGCAGCCATCAGCCTGACTGAACCTGACAAGCTAGCAAGGCCCAATTACACTGGCACTCTGTGGCACTTTGATGTACTGGAAACGAAAAGAGATAGGGGCAAATTGTATAGCACATTATGTTAATGACTTGATTTAATCCAGCCACTAAACTTTATGTAGCCTGTTAAAAAAGATGCTAACACTAATTACGGCACTTTGGAAAGGAAAGAAGGGGACAAGCATTTCATACCGACAAAGTGAAGCTCATAAATGTTGTAAATGAAATGAAACAAAATGAAGTAATCTATGATTAATTATACATCATAGACAAGAAGAAAAGAGAAAGAAGCAAGTGGTACAGCTAAGTACTGGAAAATCTGTTAGATACTCTTTATGATCAACATATCTAAGAAATAACCATGAACTGTCTAATTTGCAACATGCAAAAAAGAAACAGTATGATCTTAAATGGCTTAAACAGTTTGCCATACAATTCAGATTCATAGGATAATTAGCATAACGATCTCTAGAAATCACCAGTCTTATTTACAGTGTTTGACTACCAGCAGGATATTTATCTCAAGAGATAAAAGACAGTGATTTTTAATCATTAAAAAAAAAAAAAATTAACCACAATTTTTACATTAACTCAGTATTTCTGTATTTTAAATCTTGAGTTAATATCAATGCCCATTTTTAAAATCCAATTTGTAGCAAGTATGCTGCCTTAAGAATTTATAGCTGTTGTTGTCTTATCTACCCTTCCTGAACATGCACTTTGTTACCAGAGGAACAGATCAATGGGAAGAGGTAAAATTAATGAACCTGAAATGAAGCTACACTCAAAATCCTCTCAGAAGCATTCTTAAATAATTTTGATAAAATACAGGATGACTAGAAATGTATAGATCATCTGTATCAGAGTTGAACTTAACTGTGATGAGTAGCAGTCAATTTAGTTCTCAAAATGACAGGCGAAAGAGGGTTTTAACATTTTACACATAAACAATGTAATTCTGCCTTCAGAATTACCTCCTGTATCTTTCTGCAGTACATGTAAGTGATAGCACTTCTAAATCCCTTCTACAACTTCAAAAAAGGAGCAATATTTCTCATATGAAGCATTGCTTCTTGTTGCTCATTACTTTGTAAGATGTCACACAGCCTTGAAAACAGATAGAAAAAGTAAAAAAAATCATCAAACTTCCTTTAGGTTATCACATTAAAAAAAAGTTAAGAATGATAGGTTATAAAGTACACATCTGGTCCTTTAAAAGAAGGCTATGACACACCAGAAGTATTAGTTGTTAGAAGTATTATAATCGATTTTATTTGCAAATTCTGTAGTTTTCAAGGTTTTTTCTCTCCATCTTAGTAGTATGAAGTTTTGGTTTTTTGTTTGTTGTTTTTTTTTTTTTTTTTAAGAGAACTACAGTACTGAAATCCTCTTCAAAGTAAATTTGCAAATATTTCTTCTACTGTGTCACTTTGTACATATGTCTTTATGCTCATTAATTGCTGGGTTTAAGAGAATATTATTACTGTACACATCTACAAATCCTAGCAGTACTCTGAAGTAATTGGATACTGTACATGTAGAAACTTTGTTGAAAACTGATGTTCAGGAACAGAAAGGAATATGTGTGGATGATCTAGAACATGTATTTGAAGGTTTGCATGTTACTAAGAACTTCAAGTTTATGCAATTGCCATTTCATCAACATTCAATCAATTTGACATACTGGGATGGTACACAGTAGGTAGCTAAGCACTGTGGATTTACTACCCTCCCTGACAAGTCAAATTATCCTCTTTCCTTAGAAAGCACTACAAGGCACAGAAAAGGACATATTCCCAAATAAAGGCAACAGGGAGGACTGAACAATGAGCCTAAATACTTTAGACTTTCACATTGTAATAGAACCATAGAATGGTTTAGGGTGGGAGGGACCTCAAAGAACAAATTCCAACCCCCCGCCATAGGCAGGGACACCTCCCACTAGAACAGGTCACTCAAGACCTCATCCAGCCTGGCCTTGCACACCTCTAAGGAGGGAGCAGCCACAACATCCCTGGGCAACCTGTCCCAATGTTTCACAAACCTCACTGTAAAAAATTTCTTCCTAATATCCTGTTTAAATCTGCCCTCTTCCAATTTAAACCCATTACATCTCATCCTCAAATTACAAGGCCTTGTAAACAGTCCCTCCCCAGCCCTCCTGTAGGCCCCCTTTAGATATGTAAGGCTACTGGAAAGTCTCCTCAAAGCCTTCTCACCTCCAGGCTGAAGAGCCCCAACTCTTGCAGCCTGTTGTCATAGGAGAGGGGCTTCAGCACTCTGGTTTATCTTTTGTTATCAGTTGCCTTTCATTAGGAGATTTTATGGAGAACTAAGATTTTCATTCAGACTGAAATTAATTAGAATTGTCTACTTTTAAGTGTGTATGGCAATAATGGAAAGGATGACAACAAGTTTCTCCGTCAAAAACACACCTATAAATTACAGGCATAATTTGGTCAGGTTAAGCTTTTAATTTTTCTTGAAACGTGCCTGAACTGGAAACAGGAAAACGTATTCCTTGAAAATGTCTTAAATATAGCAAAGCTACTCTTAGAGGACATTAGGCTTAAAATATATTTTTAACTTACCTAATACTTGCCATAAATATTCTGACTCACCTTTATAATATTCTTGGATAGGGGACTTGAAACAATACAGTCATCACTGTCAGTTATTACTGACTCAATTGCATCACTTTCTTGTCTATCATCTTGTTCTGGAAAAAAAATAATTAAAAATAAAAAGTAATTTAGTTAACCCTCCCCTAAATTTGTAGTCCATCTGAGACTTACTGAGAAACCTGATAGCAATATATTTGCTTCTCTAATAAATAAAGTATAAATGCCAGGTAAATCTTCTCTTCCTTGAAGAAGATTAACACTGGCAAATCAATGACCTTTAAAGTCATCTAAACTGTATTTTAATCCGATATGCTTAAAAAACAGTAATGCTTTCCAGATGAAAGTTGACGAGTGGGATGATAAAAGACTTGTGATGAGCTGAAGTAGGAACAATAGTTAGTTTTATATATGAAAACGGCCTGAATTTGTGGATTTCCTCCGACAATGTATAACATTACGCACATGTAAAGAAGAATGTACTTTACTATTATAAAAAAAAAAAAGAAAAAACACCCCTATAAAAACTAGTTCTGTACGCAGGTGGATTATTTTCTAAAGCAAACATAATGAGGATTCAACATCCCACTTTTCCAATTTTTCTAACGAATTCTTATGGGGAAACTACAAGCAATTGAACATAAAACTCTGCATCAGTTTTTACTTTAAGCTTGGTATTGTAGACCTGCTTTATTTCCTTGATAAACAGTTTAAACTCAAAGGTGGAACAGGATGACCTGGCTTTTATAATCTTTAAATAAATCTATCTCCAATAACTTCATGTCACATATATGATAAGACATACTACCCCTCTCTCTGTCTGAAAGGATTTCTGATATCAGCATTGGCTCTTAATCTGCAGACAAAAGGAGCATATTCATTAAAACAGTCTTCAGAACAGCAGAATTCTAAGGGAGAATATAAAGACATTTAAAATAGAAGCCAGGTTTCCTTTAATATTTTATGAATCTAGGTCAGATACCAGATTTTTGCATTCAATTACAATACAGTTTCCATTTGGAAGGAAAATAACACCACCACATTCACCAGCTAGCTTTAGCTATAAAGTACACCAGAATATCATTTCTGTCATGAAGTTTCTCATAATGAGGCAGCTCCCACTGCTAGTGAGAAATGCTTAAGCAAATGGAAAGAGACACAGACTTATTAAGAAAATACAGTTTCTTATTAATAAAAATGCATTTTACCTTCCGGTTCCAATTCTTCAGCTATTTCTGTCTCATCTCCAGAGGTAATCGAGCTCTGGTCAGCCAACTGCCCCTCTGACAGATGCGAGAGGTCTTTTTCCTCTTGAATTTCTTCAGCCATCTCCTTTACCTTATCATCTGTCAGACTTTCTTGTTTAACCTCAGGTACCACATGCTATATAAAATCAGGGAAATTTACAGTCTTTATAACACTCCTTGAATAGTAAAAGTTCCTAAAGTTCACAACTTGAAGAGTTATGATTCACATTCATTATACATAACCTTTAAACAATTATATTGCTTGTGCAGTGCAGGAAAAAATAAGAAGTTGTCAACTG
This sequence comes from Psilopogon haemacephalus, assembly GCA_013396835.1. Lineage (NCBI taxonomy): Eukaryota > Metazoa > Chordata > Aves > Piciformes > Megalaimidae > Psilopogon > Psilopogon haemacephalus. The sequence continues at coordinate 412,579 of VWZI01021768.1, read as the reverse complement.
CAGTAAGAAATAATTTATACAGTAGAAACAATGTATATTTGTGAAAACATAACTATTATAATTATTTGGTACCTGTCAACATATACACAGACTGTTGGATTTCCAGAATTAATTTATATTTCAGCTTTCTCAGTTCTACAGATTCAGTTAAAAAAAAAAACAAAACCACAATCCACTGCCACCTTACTCACTTGGCAATTTTATAAGGTGAATTATACAATACTTTCTGTTTCAAAAGCAATCTAAAATCATATTTAAAAAAAAAGAAGTGGCTTTACTACAAAATGCAGACATGTTATCTACGGTAAAATAGTGCATAACTTGCTCTGCTGGAGTCTTATTCCTTCCTTTCTCTTTGAGTCCAATCACATAGAATACTTCCTCAATGCATGCAACAATACAGAGGTAGCATCTTCCATGAAAACTGATGGAGATCTATGCATTTAATATCAAATAATTCTACCAGAATTCTCCTCTACCACAGAGACACTGATGCCTCACTTCTGAGTTGTCCAAAATGGGACTTGAAGAGTTATGTCTATTTGTCCACTTTTGGAGCCACACAAAGCAATAGTAACACACACTGAAGAGCCTTATTCTACAGGTAACCCTTATCCTTGGAGTTTCAAAGTCTCAGAAAAACTGACTTCATGTTTCTTATGCTCTGCATTGGCACAGGTGATGTATCATAAATGCTGTCTTCTAGGTGATGTTTAATCATTCTTTGTAATTCCTTCAGTGACAGAGCTGCATTTTGTGGATAAATTTTTCAGACCAATAACACCTGATACAGTGGAAAGGAGACTTCTCTAGAGCTCATCTTGGGCTCTGATTAATTTGAAAAGTGAAAGGAAGATAAATTAGAGCTAGTGATTAAATGCTGCATTACACCACTGGAAACTACATCAGCCAATCTGCCACAACTTTCACAAGAACTTGGATTGTTACAAAATACAATATTTAATACTTTTCTTCTCCTTGGAATGCTATACATTTAAATATATCCCAAAGTTTTTCCATTTCTTCTTCATCTCCCCCTTGCTATATAGCAGTATTATTCAGAAGGGAGACAAATTTTTATGCAAACATAGAAGGAAGGGAGACATTCTTTCCTTTCTAGTGGCCAAAAAAAAAAATGTCATCACAAGGATTCTTTTTTTTTTTAATTTCAGAAAAGGTTTTGAGATCTTTCTTTACAGTAATTTAATTTTTCAATGCATGAAAGAAGAAATAACACACATACGTGGAATTCAAATGCAATATATTATATAAAAAATGCAAAACTTGAATAATTTCATAGCTCTGAAACACTTGGAATTTCTGAAGAATTCACCTTCTCTGCAAGCTCCACAATATTTTCAACAACAGAGTCCTAAGTTATAGGTAAGATAAAAGGAAGTCATTAATATATAATAGACAACTAACACAAAAAAGTAGGTCTAAATTTACTGATGGAGAAGCACTTGGACTTGAAATTATGTCCTCCTCCATTTCCCTCTATTACCATTACTGCTTCTGTCCTCTGCTACAGTTTCTACCTATGAAGCTGGACAACTCTTTGAAGTGGTTTGGGCAATTCAAACTATTCATCCCAATTTTTAGTGAGTCTTCTTTTCTAAAACAACTCTTAGCTTTGGCATGCATCCCATTAATGCCAGAGAACTAGTTTCTCTGGTTCATTTTCCTGTTTTCTCACTAGCAGAGAGTTTTCACGTGTTGAACTTAAAATTCTCTAGTACTCTTGCCATTTCACCACAAGATTTAGACACCAGAGAAGCTCCAGCTATTTAACTATGTGGTTCTAGTAGTACTTTGTCTCTAATCAGACAGTGAGGCTTATTTTTTAAAACAGCTAGGGCAGCTGCTCATCTGGTATTGAAAACTTCTGCTGGAGACAAATTAGCTCTCTCCCTTAGAAAATTCTGGCTTGTGAAAAAGTGTCACACTTCAAGAAGTTACTGTCTGGAGGTATGTTGAGGTATGTTGTGAGTCTAACTATCTGGCTAACACTTCAGTTTTCCATATCTAAGCTCCAAAACATTTGATTTCACCAGTATTTGATTTAAAAAAAAATAAAGCCAACCCAAACCCTAAGATATTGACTTCATTCTTATTTCCAGTCTACACTAAATGGCTCAAAACAAAGTTCTAGTCATGGTAAATGAAAGCAGCAGCAGAAGAACCTGTTAAGTGAAAACTGAGGTTAACATTTGAATTCCAACAAAAGCATTTACTAATGGAAAGAAAAAATAATCACAGCTATTTTTTAGTTAATGTAACATTATTAACTAACAATTATACTTATAACCTTTTATAATTATCTGTTAAAATACCTTGATTTAACTTACTGGATTTAATTAAATGAGTAAATAAAGCCTATCTTGCAGATACACTTGAGTGCAGACTCTCCTAGAATCTGGAAGGATGTGCACAATAGTACACCCCAAGTTCAGAAGAGTTAATTGTCCTCACAATGTCTAATCTCAGCTGGCAAATTTTATTTAAGAGGTGACTGAACTGTATCAAAATGTGTATCTCATTAGCTGAACACACAGGATCTGTTTGCATCAAGCTGGTTTCTGTAGAGCCATTTCTGTCTGTGCAAGTGATACGCTGTACAAAGATACTTTAATTAATAACTCAAAGAGATGAGAAACACAGTGCAGTGATGGTTGATTTCTCCTGTTATTATGTCTCCTAAGTCTACAGTAGGTGAAGCTTCTAAACTGTAGAGCATAGCAAGCAATTCTGAGGGAGCCACACAAATATCCCAGTATCATAAACCACCCCCACCATGTGCAATACTATGCTACTGGTCATTGCCTAGGACATCACAGTCTTCTGCTGCTAAAATCGAGTAGTTTTGATTATTAATTCTACAAATTGTCCATACTGAGATGTAAGTAGCCTTTCTGCTTCAACATGCATAAGCAAAATAAAACTTACTGCCACCTGTATTGTAGTAAGATCCTGAAAAGATACTTTCTTGTCTGCTTGAGCTCCACGCTGCCTTGGTTTGGGTGTTGGTTTCTGTAATCAAACAATAAACAATATAGTTGAAGACCATTCATTGCCATATTCTAAGCACCTTATTTTACGGTAAATTTTGAGGGACCCTAATTTTTCTCAAAGCCCAATCTTACTGCACTAAATTAATTTCTAAACAGGAAAATGTTGCTTAAATAAGGTTCAAAATACTGTTCAGAATTAATCCACAAATGGGTATAAGACTCACAGAACATTTGAGGCTGCAGGCAAGGAATAGGTGTAGGACTGAAGCCAGTGGAATCATGTGTGTAGCAGAATGATTTGTTACTCTTTACGGAGTGCTTGATTTCTTTTCTTTTTCTGCAGGCCTATCTTATTTTTGACACCTTTCCTTGTGCCATTTCCTTTGGAGAATTTTAACACAGGAAAGGGACTGACAGCATTTGTAAAATTAACAACACGATCCAGAAACATTTCAGTCATTTCATGATCGTCTTAAATTGCAACTGTAGTCCTGAAGTTGCATAAGCACGTAACTACATTTCATGTAGGACATCTACACTGGAGAGAATTAATAATAAGCACTACATTTATAGAGAAGGCATTTAATGTTCATTATTTCTCTTCCTTTTTCTCCCCACTCTTTTGCTAACCAGTTACCTATCATTATAAGAGATTTCAATAGTTTTGGATAAAAGAAAGATTTAATCTCCAAAGGAAATCAAAGATGATGGTTATATGAAATATTTGTATTACACATTGTTTTACATTAAGGACAAATCCTGGTTATCAGAGAGGAACTAAATGACCTGCTGTAATAGGTCTTTTATATCTCTTAACTTCTGTGCGTCTGTTAAATTACTCACTATCACTGATGAAGTAAAAGAAGGCAAGAGGGCTGGAGCCTGGGTTTTTTCCTCTGGTAGTAATTCAGTTGCCATTGATTCCTCATTTTGAATCAAACTTGCTAAGTCTGCAGCCATTGTTGATCCACTTGGTGGTAGGTAGACAAAACTCCATTTTAATTCAACTGTGATGGTGCCAGCGGCACGTCTTTCAGAATCAGTTAGCTCAAAAGTACCTGAAAGCAAAATGCAAATCTGATCTAAATTATCTTATTCTACACACATATGAGAAAATGCAATTCAAAACTAAATGGGATTCAGGGATTAAGTAACTTAACAGTACTCATACTGGAAGCTATGTCAACATATTGTGTTTTATACATCAAAACAAATTCAATGTAACTCTGTGGGCATCCAGAAATACAGCATTTAGCACATACTGAATCACTGCATTCATTCAAGATGCCCTGTGGGCTTCTCAGATAATCCACTCCCAGATACTTGTTTTAAAATCTTTCAAAAGATCTATCTAAAACATTTCCATGTTTTGCTAATACTAACTCTTGTCAAAGTAAATTCAAGGGTTTTAAAAATCTGCAAGTGGATGAACTTTTGTTGAAGAAGCATCCTATAATCACTTGCAAAATTTCTATTATCCATTTATATGGAATAATTATAGAATCAAGATTCTAAAACTTCTCTCCACAGCTTGTAGTTGTTAATGAAATCATAAAGTGGCCTGTGTATAACAAATATCATAGTAAATTACTAACTGATACCAACTTGCGAGGAACCTCAAAGGCAAGGCTGTCATTCAAGGTAGAAAAATGGTCTGATGGAAACCTCACGAGGTTCAACAAAAGCAAATGCCAAGTCCTGGATCAGCCCAGGAATAGCCCCAATTAGCAGTGCTGGTTAGGGGCTAAGAGGCCACAAGCATCACAACCAGAGTTGGTCCTGCTTGACAAAAGGAAAAAAAGCCAGCCAAGCTTTGTCTTTGCAGTAAAGAATGTCAGATGCACCCTGGCCAGTTAAGAAGGTCCAAGGAAGTTCTATACTTTCTCTCGTCAATATCAAGGAGATGGCATTTGGAATACCTTGTCCAGTTTTGGCCTCTGCAGCACAAGTGAGACACTGACATTCTTTAGCTTCAGAACACTGGAACACAGGACACAGAAGAAGCTGAAAGGACTGATTGGTTCAGCCTTCAGAAAATGAGGCTCAGAGAGGATGCGGCCTCACTAATGCTGATTAAAGAGAGATGATCAATTTCCTAGTCCTGCTGGACACACTATTTTTCACAGAAGTCAAGATATTACTGGCCTTCTTGACCATCTGAGCCCACTTCTGGATTATATTCAGCCAGGTGTTGACTGTAACCTCCAGGTCTTTCCTGCTGGGCAGCTTTACAGCCACTCTGCCCCAAAGCCTGTAAGTGTTGCATGGGGCTGTTGTGACCCAAGTGCAGGACCTGGCACTTGGCATTGCTGAACCTCATGGAACTGACTGTGGCCCATCAATCCAGCCTGTCCAGATCCCTCTGCCAAGACTTTATTTAATTTGGTTCGTAAAGAAGGTTAAAGAGATATGAAACAGGAACTAAAGATTTTATTATGTTTAAAGAGGTCTAATTCTTACCTGAGATAGATCTGTCATGTGCTAAAGAAATAAGAGGCACACTGGCTTTCCCTACATAAGCACCTTCTTCCATTTCACCATCATCAAATACATAAAAGCTTAAGGATTCTGATTTTAGGTATCGGTCTAAATCTGCATTCATTGGCACTTGGAAACACATATGGTCATCTATTTGTGGGTTGTTGCTGCTAGAAATGATGGGAGTATCATGGTCTGCAAAATCAAAGAACTTGTAGACAACATAAGGATTTGGCTGAAGATGTTTTTTTCGGGCTTGTAGATTGTTACAACATTTTATTGTAATGTGGAGTTCATTTAAATTGCCATCTGTTGAAGTGCTGACTTGGGCAGTTCTGAATATCTGCTGCTGCTTTAAATGAAAAAGAAGTTAAATTAAAAACATTAGAATTTTTATGTTGGTGAACTCTAAGAACTATATAAATAGAACAAATACCTGATTATTTCAACGACACTCCAACTACTGTTTAATTTTATATGTCAAAATACTACTTGTTCAATGACATCTTTCTTGGGTTATTGGTATAAGGAAGTAAGAGGTTAATGCTTTCAAGGCCTGTGATTGTTTGCTTTATTCTTCTAAAGTTTAATGATCTACTTGTCATTTGATTATCTACAAAGCAGTAAAAGATCAGTTTTAAGACTGATTTATATCTAGTGCGACTTTAAAGATTCTGTCTTTGACAGTTATCCTGCATCAAGAAATTTTATAACTCCAGCACTTTTTATATATGTACTTTTCAACAACTAAAACTGCACTGTAGATGCCTGTGGGTTTTTTTCTTCCTCCAAAACCTTTACTTAAATAAACAATTAACAAAACCTAGAAACCAGCATGTGAAGAGGACTAATAAATGTTTGAAGCAAATTAAAAAAAAAAAACTCATATCACAACTTTTAAAAGTTACAGAATCACAGAATATATCTGGTTGGATAAGACCTCCAAGATCATCCAGCCCAATCCTTAACCCAGCACTGACCTATGCTGACCTATAAGCATAGCTTGCACATACTGTGAAACACATAACTGGCCAACTGGGAAATTAATTTTAATAAAAATTAAATAATAAGAGAAACAGTAACATGACTGTCGTAAATGAGGAACACTCATGTATACTGATCTCAAAAAGCTCTCCTTTTTCACTGAGCTGTGACACAGCTATTGTCATTAATTGTACAGGATTATCTTGCCTGTAGAAGCCAGAGTTCTGTCTTCTGGTATATGGGGAAATACATCAATTTCATTTTGTATGACAAAATGTTAAACATTTTGAAGAAATAGTACAGACTGAAGTAGTTAAACTATCATGTTTGGTTTTCTCAGTAAGTTCTTAATATGCAACCTTAAGAGTACTATTTCTGGCTACTTTCAGAACTGGAAAAAAAATAATTTATAGCAGTTCATGTACAGTTCATGTTTCCAGGATTTCTGCCACTAAGCAGGACAGAAAATTTTATATGCATGTCTATGCAAAACTTAAATTTTGGAACACACAACTGAAGCTACTTTTGCAGCTGCAGATTGACAGAACCCTTAACATAATGTAACCATCTGCTATAGCCATGATTTCTGCCATGAAACATTTCTGAAAACTGCAATGTTTTAAACACCAGTTCTGTAGAAGCTGTTCTTCATTTATGCCATTTTTCCTATTGTTTTTTCCCATATAACCAGCATGTTTCAGTGTCCATGTTTGAATTTACAGCTTTACAATAATTACAACAAAATGCTTTGTTCCACATACCTTACCTTTCAACTGTGTTTGGATTGACAACACAGTTAGAGAAAATGATTATCAAAAATAGAGAAAATTAAGTAGGAGATTTAGGCATTTTAAAACAATCAGATTTTGTGAGTTAGTTGAAAATACCTTTGATTCCTTTAAAAATTAGATTTAAAGCAAACCTTACAATGTTACCAAACACCAAGTTACTGAAAACACCTACACTGACATTAAACACTAAACATACTTCTCAGATTACATCAGGGAATCCACTGAGAGTCTAGTACAATATAGATTTTCATTATGGAATAATATAAAACATTACGGTTACCCTTGACATACAATAATTTAAACAACCATAGATAAAAAAATCATAGCCCATTAAAAATTCTGAAGTGTTTTACTTTATGTATTTTAACCTGAGTGCATTTATTTCTTAAATAGTTGCTGAAGATGTCTTAAAGTCCTTTCTTTTCTCTCTGTGACTACGTGATTATACAGTGCTTTATATAATGAACATTTTCATTATCCAGCCAGAAAAAAAAACACAACAGAATGTGAAATAGCCTCCTAATACTCAGACACTAAGAACTTGGAGACCTTTCTGAACAATTGCTCCACCTATGACACTTACCTGAAACCCAACTGGTTTAACATTTATAAGTATTGTACTATAAGAAAATATTAACAAAATCTAGTGCTGATAGTTTAACTAAACACAATAATTTCAAATATTCTAGTGAGAATCAAAACTGTGGAGTATAAAGCTAAACATACCTGGGATCGTTGTGCATGTTCCCTAAAACTGGATGTTATATAGCCCAGAGCCTTTGACCTCTCTTTGTAGAGTCTAATAGCTTGATCCATAGGAACTTGTAACCTGATCCAGTATTCTACAGTGCCATAATTTTGAATGTTTCCTTTGATACCTAAGGAACAAATACATACAGGATGGTACTAATTTTCTTTTCAGCATTAAAATAAGTCAAAAGCCAGGAAACACTACAAATCAAAGATCTGTTCTCTTGTGACTATGCATTGCAAAAGTGTTTGTGGCTTGCAATGTGTGGTTCATGTTAGAAACAGAAACAACTCCTCTGGTCCTACCTACCTCTATGATCCAAAACTGAAATATGAGCATTTCTTTTCATACTGGAATCTATAATATTTACTGCCCAAGCTACAGAGTCAAGTTCATTATTTTAATCTCTTGAAGGCAGATAAAGTTTAGGAGAGTTTTGTATGTCAGCAGTTAGAAAGGTCCCACAAAGTGGTATGTGGTTTAAATTATAGGCAAAACACCACTTTATCAAACCAGACCTTTGACAAAGGCAGGCAGTTAGAGGCCTTGAAATATACTGATCTGACAAGGTAGTTCTGACATAAGCAGCACAGAATATTTAGTACTTCTTAAAAAAAGGTTTCACCAGGACACTCTAAAATTATTTTAAAACAATAAACAAAATTTAAAAAGAGAAAACTGCAAAAGCTAAACCAGCTCTCCCATAGATTGTTTTGCTTACATTAAATATTATTAACTACAATCACCATCATTTGCACCTTTCTGATGCCTTACAACTACAATGCAATTGACTATACAGCTCTTCTATTACTGTCCATGGTTTTGTATAAATCTGTTGAGTAAGATGATAGTCTCTTTTATCAAAATTCTTAACACGTGTAGCAGCAACACTTTGCACACAACCTTTATAGAAGACAAAAGAATCACTCTCTAATGCCACTTCCAGCATGTCATACACTTCTAATGCCACATATTTCAGGATTACTATTATTAAGATTGTCTTTGTCCTCGGTCATTATGGGCCAAATTTAACCTGTTAAATCTACTCTTGATAGAACCACCAAAACATACTGCATGTGTTGTGTGAACCCTTTTTTCCCTTTTGACATAGCAATTATCCTTAGCCAAATACATACGACTTAATTCTCACAATACCGCATCAAACGAAACACTTTTTGATATGTTAATTACCAACTAAATTTGCTGTGCTGTAGATCTTCCCATTGTTTTCCAAAATTTCATGGAACTTCAGTTGACATGTAGCAACTGTTTCATAATCAATGCCGTATGCATGATGAACTTCAAGTGTGATACTATTTTGCTGTAGATAGTGCAAAAAGTTCTCATCAGCAAGGACAAAATACTGAGAAGTGAAATTGTATGATGGGGTGTGCCCATAAACGACTGGGGTTGTCTGAAGTTCAAAGTCATAGAATCCATAAGTACAGAAAGTTGCAGGTTCACGGTCACCAAAAGTGTTTATAGCTCCAGCAGAGAAGATCACTTTGCTGATGTGAATTTCAAAAAGGTTCTCTCCTCTTTCCAAATACACAGTTTCATTAAGTTCATCCACTGGATCACCTGATGTTATTTCTGGTTTGTATTTATGGGGTTTTGTACCATAGACAATATCTCTTAGTTGAGCTGCAACAAATAAAATAAAACAGATCTGCATTATGATTGTCTTGCTTAAAAAGCAATACAATTAGTGACTGAGTAGAGAGGGGAAAAGGTATAATTGAACTATAACATAAACACGTTACCAAACAAGAAATCACACAAATTAATTAACATATCTACTATGTATTTAGCACACTGACAAGAACCAAGAACACCTCCACAAAGGAGATGCTTTAAAAAACAATAGGCGCAGGCCCTTAACAATAAGTAACGGATTACAAGGGTGTTAACAGCAAAAATTCATAACTCTTAAGCAATTACTAGAGTAAGTATCACTATGCAAATATGGCAGTCACTGAAGACATGGAGTTTTGTAGGAACTAAATTCACCAGGGAAATGAAGAATACATCTGAATTTTAACCTCTGTAATATTCTTCATGGACAGAGCTATTAGCCAAGACACTTACAGGTTGCCCTTTTTCACAGGCAGTAAATAGTAAACAAATCAATACACAGATTTAGGACATAAATCATTGTGCAGTCCTTTAGTACAGGGGACGCAGCTTGGGAGACAAGGCATGGGACCTGTTATGACATTGGGATTTGTAATGTATCCTCGTTAGGGTTTCTAAGCATGCTTTGCACACTGAAAATTAAAAAAGTACTTCAAATTAATCATGTTGAAATATTCCATAGGCATTTTATACTTAGACTTGGGGATTTTTAGTAAGACGTAAAACGATCATGTAATGACAGGACAGCAAAATAAAAGGCTGACCATGAATGCACAATGTATTTTTTACAATAAATAAATAGTTATCAAATTTGGTAGTTTTGTTCTTATTTAGCTATAGCTGCAGCACAAATTGCTTTGCTGAATGTTGCTTGATTAATGATGTTATCATTTTAGACAATGAAAGAGCACATAGATAATTTAATTTTCCATGAAAGAACTGACATTTCTATTAGTTTTATGAATGGAAAAATACTTCAGCTGAAGAGCAAATTTGCAAAATATAAAAAAGTAGAGAAGAAAATACTTTAAAGATACCTTCTAGTTTTCTGATACGTGCAGCTCTAATATCAAGAAGATGGGCAGACTGTTCCAGTCTTAAGTCATAGTCTTTCTGTAGACTTTCCATCTTTTGTGTCACTGTTTCCACTTCAGTCTGAAAAAAATGCACATGTAAAAAGGACACCAATCTGCATTGGCACTGCACATGCTTTTGACTACAAATACGTGTAGATTTGAGGAAAGAACATTTAGAATACATAAAAATAGCAGCAACATAGCAAATCATTTAAATTTCAGCAAAATCTAGAAACGTTGTTAAGAAAAGCAGACTACCTACTCTTTCAGGATAGTGTTCCTATTAGTTTCATTAATGATTTTTTAATTTTAAACTCAGGTTAATTGTATAAGAAATCAAAATATGATATACAATGACCTATCATGAGAAAGTAAAAGCAGACTGTTCTGGAAAAGGAAGCTTATGTGATAAGTACACTTAGTGTTTTTCCTGTGAGCACTTGACAAGAGCTCATATATAATCCTAAGAAGGCACAGTATGAGGGCTCTGATCAAGGTGAGTTACACGACTTAAATTATAATCATTGGGACCTCATACTTTTAAAACAATACTTTCAACAACACACATCCTATGTTAGATTACCTATAACCAGAATGGCTTTGCTGATGAAATTGCAAGCCTTAATTATGACAAGTTCCAGCACCACAAATGTTAAAATGTTACTATAAGATAAATTTGCACTGTGAGTAGAGTTTAGTACCTGATAATTTTTGTTAATTTTATGCTGCACAATTAACATGTTCCTTGTCTTTTCAAGTTCCTGCACTGTTTCCGCGTGTGTTAACTGCAGCTCTTGCATGGAACGTTCTAAATCTTTAGGGACATCATCTACTTTTTCCAAAAACATAAGGTCTTCATTCTGCTGCTGCTTTCGAACCTGGAGCAAAGTTGACAAATTAGCAGAACAAACTTTTGCAAAATACGCAAATGTTACTCTGGGATACAAGTATGGAACAACAATAAGACATTAAACATAACTTTAAGTTTTGAGCAAATGGTAACATAAAAAATAGGAATGATGTAGCACAGTACATGTCAGGACCTTTCTCAGAAATGTAAAATCTCATTATTATCATGAGCCAATTAAAATGTATGATATATTCAAGCAATCACTCCTGCATATCCAAGGAAAATACAAACACCTTAATATATTTGCCGTTTATATAACTAATATTCCTGCTTCGGTGAAGGTACAAAACCTTAATTATTCTTCTTAGGTCTACATTGCTTCTCTTATTAATACTGGGCATTTAATTTTAATTTAATTTGTTTTGGGAAGGATTTGTGCTTTCTTTTTTTCATTAGCATTATACAATTATAATTTGCATTTCAGCAGTAGAAAAAGATTCCATTTAGTGTAAACCTCAAGAAAAGAAAACCTATGCCACTGGAACACTTGAAATGTAATGCAATTTTAGGAATTTTCACTGGTTTATTTTTTCCCCATCCTCACTTCATTTCCAATTTTGTTGTAAACAATAAAATGACAACTAAGGAGCCAAAAAAACAAAAAAATGTTTTCTGGGTATTTTTGTTTTAATACACAAGGAGAAGTTGCTAAGCATTGCTGTACAGCATTTTAGAACTCCCTTGTTGGCACAACACTCCCATAAATTACAGCTAATATGCACAAACGTTTGCGGTTTTTTAATAAGCACCACAGGAAAAACAAGATGGTGTGGTAAGTTGTTTAGTTAGAAAAAGTAAGTCTTTTATGAAAAAGCTTGTGAATCAGATTTAATACACTTTTGAGATTATAATGAATTATCTACATAAACCTGGGTTTCATCCTTTTTTAATCCTCTCCTCCGCTTCAGTATAACAGAAGCAGACACATGACAAAAGCGCACACATGAGCCTGAAGCATTAACTACTAAAAGATGCACAAGTAATTTAGCCCTTGATAATTCCTAGAAAACATGTAATGGTCAACCAAAGGTTTAAACAGGGAAAAAAACCAAACCAAACCAAAAAAATCCACCCCGCAAAAATATATAGAATAGTTGGGGTTGGAAAGGATCTTAAAGATCATCTAGTTCCAACCTCATATATACGCATTCTTTTTAAATTACCTTTATGAGCAAGTGGGCTTCATTGACGTCTGCCACATCAGTATCACTTTCCTGAAACAGAAATACTTAATGAAAAGGTGTTATCAGATATGAATGAATATTGAAGAAATAGACTAAGAATAACAAGACAGATTCTCACTAGATATGACATTTTTGCTTGATATCATGAATAAATAAACACTGTTATATCTCTGTATTCTTTCACTTTTAGTAAATATTTGCACTATGCATAATTCATAGAAGAGAGGATTTGGCTCACATTCTAAATACAAAGAGAGTTCACCTTGGTCAGAAACTTCACATGATTTTTCAGTTCATCTAGTTGTTGCTTATGCTTCTGGTAGCATAACTGCAGGTCTTTATTCTCTTGCAAAAGCTTTTCCTTTTGGTCTTTGCATAGAAAAAGAACAGAATATTATAATTACTTCAACATAATTATAAAATTTATAAAGTTGGTATTTCATGTTAACCTAGTGCCCCACAACACCTATGCATAAAAATTTCATCTTAAAATGGAGAAACTAATTTATATTGGTACAGGGAAATCTTTGGTAAATTTAAAGGCATAGAAAACTACCCTCTTTGTTTTTTCCTCCATACACCTATAACAGATCATTCTCATTTCCATTAAAAGGCAATTTACAGCACTAAAAATCTGCATCTTCTATAGTCATAAACACAAAGATATGCCCAGCTAGGTACAGCTTCCTGTTCTGGGAGGAGGGATGAAAGAAGGCAAGAGAGGTAATATAAAAGTCTTTGTCAATCAGAATGACTAAATGCCATTAAACCTATCAGCAGAAGGTTACACAGACTTTACATAAACCCCTGCTAAAGCACACCTACATCCACAATAATTACCTCAGTAAGATCTGAGACAAAACTTAAGGATTAGGTGAAATATTTCAGTTATAAAAACAGAGCTTCCTTCACATGGAAAAGTTTCAGAAGCAAGTTTTTCTCAAAATCATTGTGGTTTCTAAGGAATAAAAGTACTTTTGCACTCTTCTCCCTTGGCCAAACTTTTTATTCCCCTGATAACATTGTTTTCATTCCTTCTGTATTTTCCCTGTGTTCTCTGAAAGTTATATTCTCATACCACACACTTAAATACTAGGAATTAATATTTTAGATCAGAATGATCTAAACTGTCAAGCTGACATGCAATATTAGCCTTTGTATTTCCCATCTGCACTCATGGGAGTTGAGTGGTAAAACATTACATGCTTAATTGAGAATATATTCTACTGCTTTCAACAAAAGAGGCCAGAGTATCTTTCTAATGCCAGAATCTTTCCTGTTGATCCTCAAGGCATGATGCACAACTTCACTATTTTTATAGAACAGCTTTTCAGTTTAGAGGCTTTAACTCAGCAGGAAACAGGTGGCTGAGATGCTAGTCTCGAGGGTTTTGCAATGTTTCAAGAACTGACATCAGGTTAGTTTTAATTTTGCAGAGTTTATATATTAAATGACATCTTCACTAAAAATGAATCATCTGTAATATCACTGCTTCTACACACAGTAGCCTGCCTCATACATGTGTTGGGACTCCACAAGTCACTTTCAATTCTAACACATAATCAATCACCAGTAAGGTTTTAATTCTCTGCAGTTATGAGGAAAATTTAGTGCATTCGTGCAACTGAAAAGAAACTATAATTAGAAACACTAAGGGCTAAAAATCAGAAAACAAGTTAGAGAACAATTAAAATAAGCCTTGTGAAAGGGCAGAGAAGGCAGGCCTTCATGAAAGATGGTGAAATACTTAATCAGCAACTGAGTCTTCTGGACTCTCACAGATAATATACCCAAAAGGCCTCTATTTGTTGGCAGGTATCCAACAGAGGGCCTCTCATGCTGTTGCTGTTTCATTTCCCTCCTATATAAACTGAGATCTAACTAGCACTTTCTCCATGGAGAAGTACTTCTATCTCATGCCATGAACTTTTTTGACATAAGCAACAAGATCAGTCCATTCCTTTTAAATATGAACCCCACTGAAGTTTTTGTATACATTTTAAATATTCGTTCATACTTGTTGTTTCAAGTTAATTAAAAACCCATCAATACTATACAGAAAGGAAACTAGCTTTTGCTCAAATTGCGGCAATTTCAACAGCTTGTTGAACCAAAATGGGCCAAACTGTTAATAACAGCACAGCTCAGTCTACTTTAGCACTGTTTGTGTTGCCTCTCCACATTCTCAACAGGATGGGTCTCTATGATCTCAACCAAAAATAAAAATGCAAGAC
Organism: Psilopogon haemacephalus; assembly: GCA_013396835.1. Classification (NCBI taxonomy): domain Eukaryota; kingdom Metazoa; phylum Chordata; class Aves; order Piciformes; family Megalaimidae; genus Psilopogon; species Psilopogon haemacephalus. Next base: position 397,525 of record VWZI01021768.1, on the reverse strand, counting down.
ATATGCAGGCAGGAGGGAAGAGAATACTTCCACAATAGCCTTTGGGCACAGAAGTGATGACATGGCTCCTGCCATTCAGTTTTCCCATATAACTACATTGTTTCTCACCAGGAGTCACTCAAACCCTCTATTGGTTGTTTCCATTATAATGCAATCAGCACTTATTGGAGCACACTTGGCTCAGGGTTGGTGTTGGCTGCTGCTTGGCTTGTTTCATGGAATTTAACTCCAAAGCTGCAACCACAGGGGAAGAAGATGAGGGAGAAAAGAGACAATTCTTACACCACTGGTGACCACATCCCACATGAATATATCATCACAATATTAGGTTTTTCAGTAGCAGGGTCATGATAGTACCAGCACAAAGAAACACTGCCCTGGAGGCTTTGGAGAACATTGTCACAGAAGCTTGGCAAAAAGGCTATAGAGCCACAAGAAGCAAAAGACTACAGAATTGCAGATAGCCTTCCCTGTTGATAAGGGCCTTGTAAAACACCTGAGGGACTGTGCAATAATACTCTTCTCAGTTGCAATCAAAACACATATTGTGCCAATACGTATCACCCAAATATCCTAACAAAGCTCATAGAATGAGTTCTTACAGACCAAGCAGTACCAATCAGGTAGAAGTAAAAACACCCATCACTGTCTTTTCCAGTAAATAAAAAGCACTTGCTTCCAAGACATCTGACTCCTATTTTGCAAAATAAAGGGTAAATACTAACAAGAGAGATGAAGACTGAAAGCTGGAGTTTTATGATCATCACTGAAAGATGATGAAGACTGAAAGCTGGAGTTTTATGATCATCACTGAGCGCATAACCTGTATTGGCTTGATTCTTATCCTTAATAGCTAGCCATAATTTAAGCATATTGTTCAAATACACTTAAAAAACAGCTCTGAAATTGTAAGAAATAGAAGCTACACTTTTTTGGGCAATAGATCTGAACTCCCACACAAGAGAACCTTACATCATGGGAAAATGGTACTTCTCTCATAAATTTACCTCTTTCTACTCTGAACTTGTCAAGGATTTCATTTTTGTCTGCTAAATCAGATTTGATAGCAGTCTCTAGTTTAGCAATTTGCAGTTTCAGTTGCTGTTCCTTTAATTTCCACTGCTGTTCATGGGTCATACTGAAGACACTGCAATAAAACATGTGGCATGTGAAAAACTTTTAGAAATCAGCTTCAACACAAAATAATAAAGAAAAAGCTTTTAGTGGCACACAGACCACTGTCATCATGTCTTAGGAATTAAGTAAACATATGCTGGTCTGCTGCTGTTGAAACCAAGGCGCCTTTCTCAGGCTGCGGTTAGAAAACATGAAAGAGTTTGTGGGATGAGCAAAGGAACTGGCCTTAATTTAGAGCTCCAAAGTCAGAAAAGCTGGCAGCATGCAGCATTTGTGGGGCTAGAAAAGGAATTCAGATGCATATCCCAGAGTAATCCACAACTCCAAACCTCAGCAACTGACAACTGACAAAACCATTCTTTCCACATACAAACCCTCTTAATGTAGAGAACTGGAATCACCCACCTGATTTCTTTTAAATCTGCAAAACACTCAGAGCTTAAAGTCAGTTGCCTATTCAAAAAAATGTTAACCACAAAGTGACAACAGTTTTCTCAGGCTGTAAAACAACAATTCTGATACTGATTAAGAAGCACATATAAAGTAATCTTTCTCCCAATTCAAGAAATAAAAAACAGAGGTGGGCAAAGAAATTAAAATAACTATTTCGCCTGTAACACATTACTTACTTGTAAACTACCAATCTATGTGCAATAAAAGATTGCATGTACACAGAATTAGAACTGCTGGAACCACAACAAAATGTGTAACTCAGACTGAAACAAAATTAAGTACATTCCATAATTCGCAGTTTATAATTCCCAGTAAGATGGGAGGCTGTGCAATGTGCTTTCATAATTTAGACAGTGAATCTATGGTCTGTCTTTGTATTATTACTCAATATTCACATTCCTAGTGACTAGAAAAATGTTAACCAATCATAAACCACTTTATTCACATATATATTCTGTAAGAAATCAGAAATTGTAGTGTTCTTTTTTAAACAAGAGTGATTTCCTCATCATTTTACTTCGGTGAAGCTCAACAGTTTAAAAAAAAAGGGGGGGGTGTTATTTTTTACATATAAACATGTATATGTGTGTGTGGATATATATCATCTGATACCTATCTATTTATCAATCTATGTCTTCCAGATATCTATGTAACACAAGTCTCAATCAAACAAACATAAAGGAGATTAAAGAAATACTGTAGAAGGGACAGCCCACATAGCTTCAGACTGTACACACTGACAGAAAGAGAAGTGCCTGTTTTGATGGCTGTGACTGCATAAAGCGGTTCTGAGTAGATCTAAGTGTATTTATATCTAATATGCTTGAGGAATGACCTTAAGATTATAGAAAAAGCAATATTACAGCATAAACTGTAGATACTAAAGTCTGTTTATATCCTTGATTTGTGATTTTCATAAAAAAAAGTTCTGTTTCTCTGCATTTTCTTTTTCTCATACTCTATCTTACCTTCTTATGCAGTTCTCTAGGCATATACCAACTTATATCGTGACATTGTCATGACATACGCATGAACATAAGCAATGATTCTAAGTCCTACAGTAATATATAGTTCACTTTGCTGTAATTTTTAAGATAATATGCAGAGAATACAATGCAGTGAATCGACAGTAATTTCTTTACTACTGCAAAGGTATAAAAAAGAGACAGAGTGTTCTATAACTACTTAGACTTAACACTCTTCAGAGGTTCCTTGGCTCCCATAAGGCAAAAATAAATCTTAGCAAGAAAAGATACCAAACATTCTCTGTCTCCACACTTCCAAAAATATTTTGAAGTTTTAGTGACTGTTATAAACAGTTATAGGTGCAGTCATTCATTACCATTGGGTACAATTGCAATTTCTGGTGGGAAGGTTGGACTAGATCTTCCTCAGAGGTCCCTTCCAATCCCTATGAACTACTTAATATAAAGATGGAGCTAGGCATTAGTTTGGTTTTTCAAAAAACTGGCAGAAAAATCACTGATCTGCTATGATAGTAATCCAGAATTCAGATGTTTAAATGAAGAACAACTTAGAAGACAGGTTTTATCCAGGCCTATATAATGCTGAAGTCAGTTTGAATTACATCTACTTATGTGATTTTCTTCCTTCGAATTTTAAGATTACTTTTACTTGAATTCACGTGGAATTTCTTTCACATTTACTGTATTTCACTGGAGCTGGAGCCATCTGGGTAACTATAAATGGTCAACCACATCTGGCACCATTTCCTTTGGAGGGAGTTTAAGCATTGCTAGATTTGTAATACAAGGTCATATGAAAACAATTCCTCCAAACGTTTTATCCAAATGAATTGTTTTCTTGGATGCTGACTAAAAAATAACAGTCAACTGACAAATTCGTAGTTGTTCTTTGTAAACTTTTGAGATTCAGTTCAGCAGCTTTGGCTTTGGCAAATTTCCCATTGACTTCAAATGAATTTCAAAAGAAATAACATTGGCAAAGAACAGGTTTATGTCTCTTTTCATCCATTCAAAAGATGAAAGAAGTATTTGTTGATTACCTGGAGTCTGTGGACACTGACACAGCCACTGTTAGCAACAGGTAAGCTGTAGTAAAGCTGCATTGTTTGAGTAAGCAACAGAAAGAGTTAGCCACGAAACAGTAGTTAAAATAAAACGACCCATTTATTTTTCTGATTTCTTGTAACATGGAATGATGAAACATGAATCAAAGTCTAAATGGGAGTATATTAAAAGGCAGATCATTTCAGGTAGAAGAAAAGTCATATTGTAGATAACTATGTTATGAGAGAACCATATTTACCTAGTTAATCAAGCAAGAAACATCTGACCAACTGTGCCTAGACAAAACTCCAAATAATAGCTCCTGTGTAAAAAAATGTTTTAAGCTGCTTGTATGCAAAGCTTTTTGCTACTATAACTTTTAATTTCACTGCAGAAAGTAAAGAAGAAAAATAATAAACATTTTAAGGACACTATAAATACTGTGTTTAGTCATTAGTATTTTTTGACAGATATCACACTGAAAAACTAAGCAAACTTTACAAGGAGAAATAATTTTGATGAGAAAATGCTTCAAAGATTTTACCATAAAACTTTCAGTTACTGATATGATGGACTGTAGCGTATTTACATGTGTGCACATACACTTAAACTATGCATCTGGACATTCATGCACACAGTACATGAAGAGCTATTAAAAAGGACAGGAGTCAAGATTTTTATATACTGAAACCATAACTCACCTATTACATAATTTGTCATAATCTTGCTTCAAGAGTTCCTTCTCTTTTTCTAGATCACTTATTCTTTCCTGCAGCTAAAATGAAGGAAATTGCAAGGAATGCATAGCACAAGAGGAAATTTCAATGACGTTGTAGAGACTATTAACTAATAATTTGTAGGCATTGTCAGGCTTTTTATACAACAGTCTCTTAGAAGCCTCAAAATAATACTTTCTTCACTGCATGGATTTAAATCTGGCCTAGACAGTCTTTCAAATGTTGTGAAGCTAAGACCAACATGTCACAGTTGAACAACAGCACCTAATGACATTCTGCCTTTGAAAACAACAAGGCCCATCACATTTAAAATATTTATTTCCATTGTGCTGAGTATTATTATTAGATAATTAATGGCTCCAGTATAGTAAATATTTTTTTATTGACCTTGTAAGAAACAGTAGGTATTTGATTTCAAAATACTCACCAAAGCAATATACAGCTTTAAAAAATATTGGATAGTTTAACCCAGAAGATACACTCAGCACGCATTACAATAGCTTAAAATTTTGGAGGAAATCTCTATGTGTTAACCTTGGTAAACTTGGTTCATGTAAAATACGTTCAAAAAATGTAAACCAAATGGCAAACCTAACCATAAGTTGCTACAAAGTGTAAGAAAAAAAAAAAGTTAGTTTGTATATTCTTCATATGTTGTAATGAATAAGGAATAAAACGTTTGCTTTTTAGCCCTATATCTGGGTGACTGCTACTGATGACAGCTGTCTCTGAGAGCCACTAGATAAAGAAACAGAAGTGATTGGTTTGAAATGCTGAGTAAGATAATACAGCACTGTACTATAATTAAATCAGGTCAAAATAGCACTGAAAAAATCAAGTATGATTTTTTGTTTCTGGTTAAGAACCCACTTTTTAGCATCAGAAGTGACAGGAAATTCTATGCTTTTAACTTCAAATATTGTCCAAAAACTAGTGCAGTGATCACGTGGCATGGAAAACAGGTATGGTTCTGATTCTAACAAAAGTAAACAGAAGCCACAGGTCTTTCTTTTTAGTGGGATAAAAGAATATATATATCACCAGGTTAGTCTATTCATATCTCTGCAACAAAAAGCTATCCCAGTGGTGCCTCTGCCCTTACCTATGTGTCTTAACTACAGGAGATTCTAGCTCTCTTGAACATAGTCTCACCTCCTCTGTCCTTCGGTTTGAAATTGTTACTAACTGCAGTTCTTCCTGGAGATGGAGGCACTTTAACCGTTCTTCTTTAAGCTGTTGATTCAGTTCATTACTTTTTGCTATTAAAGCATCATGGCTGGTCTTCAGGTTCTTTTCATTCTATGGAAAGGAAAGATGGAAAATCCAGAAAAAAAAAAAAACCAAACAAAAACAACCTGCACACTTCTTAGAATGTTTCAACATTCATCCTGCATATTCAGTCAGTGGTCTCTCATGGCAGTATTAAAGATATATTCTCAATGTGGTCAACAGGAGACACTCTTGAACTAAGTTAACCGAAAGCAACTTTCATTACACTTGGCCACAAGAAGGTGGCATTCTTGTTGCTCTTATGAACATTAAAACCCTCAGTTCAGTCATGATGAAAACAACCAAGAAATACATCTGTTAGGCAATTAAAAGATTTTGCTGTGGTTACAGTGGTTAGACATGCTGACCAAAAACTCTGCAGTAGCAAGCAAAAATGAATGTTGACCACAGTTATGTTAATCACAGAGCTTGCCACAGCTCTGTTAACCCTTAATTGTAGATACGTAATTGTTTCATAATCCTAATGCTCTCAGTTCTATTTCCCTGCTAACAGTAATTCAGCAAGGAACTCATGATTTCTATTACATTTTGATTTACTTCAATGGATTATATGAAGGAACATTTAACCAATTTTAATATTAAATGGAGGATGCTGATAGAACTTCCATTTCCAGAACATTAGTACCTATTATACTGCTTACATTCCACAATGCTTTAATAAAGCCTCATTCATTAAGAATTTAAGTGTAAATAATGTTCAAAGTATGATAAGTGGAACAGCCCAAAACCTAATCTCCTGTTTACTAAAATGGTTATACGAAAAAATTATGTCAAACACATGTATGAGTACAGATAATGTTTAATTATTGTTGACACACACTTTTTCCATATAACACTCCTACAAAATAGCTGAATGCAGAAACTGAATGCGAATCTTTCACAAATTGTTTAGGTTCACATGCAGTGTAAAGATCCTAGAAACAAAAAAACAAAGAAAACCTATTATCAACTTGATCTGCATCTTTTCATATCTCATTTCTTAATAACAAAAATTAGCACTCAGTCATCAAAATGAAATATATTACCCATCAGTTTTAAAAGTCCTTCTTCAGTATTCTTCTTGTCCTATTTTATATCTGTGAACTGTATTACAGTAACTTCAAAGAACACCAACTTAAAAAATTAGAATCCTTACAGTCTCTAAACCTGCCAACAAAGACGTGTTCCAAGTGAACACATCTTTACTTCTCCATCTTTCATGTTCAATGTTTTTCCTTAAGTTCTTTTCCATTTCAACTAAACTTCTGTCACTTCAATCCATGACACATGAAGAACAACCCCAAAACCTCTAACTTGGCAAAGCTACCTTTCACTGACCATTTAATCATAATTTCTTTCCTTAATTTCCAAAACAGTTGAAAAGAAATTCCGCTATCATATTTATTCTACTGAGTCATCTCTTCAACAGCATTTAAAAATAGCCTCCCCTAAAAATCTCCTTGATTTCAATATCATTCTAATCCTTCAGTGACCATTTGGGATTTATTCTCATTAAGGAGACCATGACTTCACTCATATTATTTTTTTTCCAAAAGGCATTGTTTACCTGAATATTATTTTATAGCTGAGTGTTCTGTCAGCACTTCTTTCCCATAATGCTGAAACAATTTTCTTTCCTGCTTTCCCTTGGGTATCCCAAGACTCAGGTCATGACAGCACTTGGAAAGATGACCTTAGTTTAGTATTTTTAGTCTGGAACTTTATTTCTCTGGGAAATGTGCCTTGATATCATTCTCAATTAGAAATAGGTCGTTTAAAGAAAATCAACACCTATCTGCTAGAAATATGTGAAAACAAACTGCTCTCAGTTACAGTTATGAAATTGTTGAAACTGTCACCGAGATTTAACTCTCTATAGCATTTAAAATTGTACCTGTACAAGTTACCATATTTCATATTGGAAATCATGAAATTGCGAACGTTTGGTTTGTACTTCAAGCAAATAAATACACCAATGGGAACAAATATATAACCCAAGCAATTTCAGGGTCTTTTGCTCTTCTAAGGAGGTTACAGGATTGCTTCATTCAACTGGCTACATTAAAATTGCTCATCAACAAAACTGTCCTGTAACTGCTTAGTAGCAAGCTCAATTCCAGTATCATGAGATGGAGCAGTATTATAGGCTCTTATCATTCTATGCTTTCACAATTTGGGCTGACTCAAGTTCAAAGTTAAATACGGACTCATTATATGAGTTTTAACTGGTAGAAGCTGAAAGTAAATGACAAAATCATCAAGATAAACATTAAAAAATCCCATTAAAACCTGCTCTGTTGATAGGTATTTTTCATGCATCTGAACTAGAAATTCTGGGTTTCACAGTTATTCCCATTTGGATGACATGTTCCAAACATTCACATGATCTGGACTGGGAAGACCACTGTATCTTTTATCTTGTGAAAAAAAGGAAGAGATAGAAGACACTTATCCTTTTCAAAAATGCATTTTTCACTGTGAATATTAGAAACAACATCTTCAAATACTAGTTTGAAGCCTAAGCATGTGTTTCTGTTCAGCTACTGCCAAGGAAGAGGCATGGACACTTGGCATTTGCTGTAAATTACCAAAAAGTTGCAAAAGATATCAAATGGAACAGTTTACTTACTGCTTTCTCTTTAATAACACAAAAAGCCATATGAAACCTATCTCCCCTGGAATTTACATCCTATATAGCTCACTCTGTGAAGAATTAGATTTGAGCTACTAAGGGAGGAGCTGCTCTGGCAGAGAAGACGTAAGCAGCACACCGATGTAGGACAGCAAAGCAAAACAAAACGTAGAAGTAGAAAACCACAGGAATAAAGGAACATAACAAAAATCAAATGGAACAAGCACTATTTAGCTTGCTAACTCACCAAAAAGCAGCACAAGTTTACAAGAAATCAACTGCTTCCACCTCTTCTGTCTAGGATACTTTATAAAGCTCTACTGAACATAGGATTCCTACTCACAGGAACTCTCTCATTTCTAAGTGATCATTATCTCTATCTGTATGTGAATGAAGTTCTTCAAATACATGTGAGAAAAAGCAGAAAAATACTGTACAATTAAAACCTACAAGGAATCTACCATGCAACTACATGTCTCATAGTATTTTCATATACCTGCTCTTCTATAAAGAAAATCTATTACTCATAGTAGCTCTCTAAAATAATTTCCGCTAATTTATGAACACATGAAGTCTTAATATCAGAACTCCGAACAGCCAAATTTCTCCAGCTTTATCAAAGACTAAGTAAGTGAGAGGGGTCTGTCATGTCTCCTTTGGCAAATCAGCACATTTAAATCAAAGTCTTTAAATAATCAGGAATCTCTTTCAATAGCCAGACAGTTCATTCTCCACAAACGGACTGGGATAGCTTTACAGGTAAAATTTGTAAGGCATCTGGAAAAAAAAAATCTAAGGCATTTGGTGTAGCTTGGGTGTGATGTACTGTGTGGTTTATTGTCACATATTCAGCAGTGACTTGGATTCAAGACTTATGTATATTTATTTTCCATATACAAGTGCTTAAGTGACAAGATAAAGGGGTGTAACTGACCAAATTGCAATTACCTCTTGAAGCTGGAGAAATTTTCCTTCCATTGCTGAAAGAGCATTGCTTTTCTCAGACAGCTGCTTACGGACCTTGATCATTTCCACGTTGTCTCGAATGTTTAGCCTTTAAAATGATATTCAAAAGAAATGCATCATGAGCTTAAAGATACAACATGTCTTTTGGTTTGGTTTCTTTTTGGTTCTGAAAGGTTGCAAACCTTGGCAAATTAGTTTTCTACAAAGCATTTGGAAGAAGATTTAGTATGTAATACTCAATTTGATTTATCCTTCTATAATCTGTAACAGAATTCATAATTCATTCTACTGCACTATAACAGCAGCTTCAGTCATTATATATACAACTTTGTTTATTGTGTCAAACTATATATATATATATATGCCAAGAAAAAAAACAATCCTATTTCTAAAGAGATTATCTGTTTTTCATTCACTTGCTTTCCACCCTCTGAAGTATCTGGTGCCAGTGGATTATCATTTTATGAGATTTCCTCTTAGCATTTAAACCTATCAAATACAGCTAAGAAAAAGTGACTTAGCAATTTATACCTTAACACCTTAAGGCTGGAGTTCAAATAAGCTGCAGGTGTATCTTAGCTAAACGAAAATCACTTAATATCCATGTAGATATTCTGTATTGATATGATTATGAGATTAATTTGAGAATGTACTGTTTAAGAGAAAAGATGTTTAAGTATTTAAAATTTTAAATAAATACTCATCTAGATGCTTTCCCTTATTTCAAAGGGCAAAACTAAACCTCATAATTTTCACAGGTTCTTCATGTATGGGAAGGAAAACCAGTTCTGATTTGAATTAATGTAAAATATAATAAAATCAGAATAAATCTTTAGCATTTGAAAAGATAATTTCTCTTCCAGTATTTATCAATTTTGGACATACTGGATGAATTGACACAATGTCACGCTGGAGCAAGAAAATGGACTACAAAGCTTACACATCTGTAAACCAGCTGAGTACATGAAATACTTTCCTTTTATTTTGTAAAATATCAAATCCTACTGTGTTTTGGCATTGCCCAGTTAATTGCCCTTACACAGAAGATAAACACACTCACAAACTTGAGATCTTACCCAAGAAGCAGCCTTAAGCCAATGCTAAAAATGTCATGTGTCTAAAACATGTTATCTACACAAATTGAAGTTGTGGTGAGTATAGACAGCAGCACTGTCTCATGCTAGCTATTTAAAAGCTAATGTAGTGGCACGTTTTTATTAATCTTGCTTCACACATCAAACAAAAGGCCCTGATGCCTTCAAAGGTTTCTTCCATTTTGGCCCCTCCTTTCCCTTTTTTTTAAAGCAGGGGGCTTTTATTTTCTTTTTAAGTAGAAAAAGAAGCAGATGATAGTGAAATTTATGATGTACAGATGTAAACCCCACGGCTCCTGACAATCAACATTAACTATTTTTTCAACAGTGAATGAAACAGCATTTGATTTAAACAGGTTTGAGGTATGGTTATCATGAAGTAAATTATTCAAATTCAGAAGTGAAAAATTACTTTTTATTATTTAGATCATTTAAATTCTTACAATTATAAGAGGATTTGTCTCATCAAATTTCTAGCTACAGAAAGCATGTGCAATTAATTTCTTATTAGTGATCATTGATCACAATTTCAGCTAGAGTAATGGCATAATTTCTCTACAATACTTCTACAACATCTTATTTATTTAAATAAAACATGTCTAACAAATGTCTGATACATAAAGGTATACACCGAGGAGTTCACTATTGAAGAACAAAATAATTTCACATTTTGTAGGCAAAGCAAAGTTAATTGAGGAAGACACTGTTGGGAAAACTTATTTTTCTGCAGATGAAGTCACAAAACTAGAACAGAATAGAAATTGATTATCTAGAGAGCTAGTTGTTGTGTCTGCTCAAGTATTCTGGCATAACTTAAAAACAGGGGTTATGTAGGTTTGATATAGAAGTCAGTGCTGCCTTTCACTTAAATTTTGCTCAAAGAATAATAAAATAACATATATGAACAAAGCTTTATGAACTTGATTCATCCAGTATTTTCTCTATTACCAAAAAGCTGAATATTCTGCCACAGACCATACAGACATGGAGGGAGACCTGAGGCAGAAGCTAGAAGAAAAGGATCTAAAATGCCTTTTGAACCAGTAACCTAAATTACTGGGAATGCTGGCTGGGCTCTAGCACACCTTCCACCACAAGTGCAGAAATGAGGAACACGAACTCCATATCCTTCCACTCTAAACCTCATCTTAAAGATGGATTAAAAAGTCTGAAATTAGAAATGAAGTTAGGAGAAAGTGACTCTTTAGAAAGCTAAGAATTATGTTTGGGGTTAATGTCTGACATACACCAAAGAGACAATCTCTTTTCCAGACCTCTTATCATTTGAATTAAAAGCATACAGAGTGGGGTCCCAACAACAGGCTGGGGACCAGCTGTGTGGGAATGGGGGACTGACAGCAACCTTCACCAGAAGGAAATTATTAAAGAAAGGATCTTGACCTGCACTGTACAAATTTATGCCAGTAAATCCCAGATGGCTAAGATAATAAAATTGAGGTCTAATTAAACCACATCCTTTGCATCTTGTCTTTGCTTCCATATGAGTAGAACAAGGATACAATACTGAGACTACTCCTTCAGAGTCAAGTACTGTAGCAACTGGACCAGTGACTCACAAAGTTTCCCCATTCACATTCAGTCCAAGAAAAGCAAGGAAATGAAAAGAATGTAACCTATTTTTATTAACATCAGGCTGAGATCAAGTGGTACTACAACATGAAGAGCAGTGGAAGCACATTTATTAATGATCATTTATTATTACGTCCTTTTGAGATCATATAGTTCCTAAAGAACTGCAGATGATTAACTGGTTTTGGGTATTGATGTAACAAGATAACAGCCAAGTGTATTCTTACAAAACACAGGAAAAACATGCTAATTGCAGAAAAATTCCAAGACATAACCTATAAAAACAAAGTAAGATGACCATGTTAGTCATCCAAACTTCCATTTTTCCCAACACATACTATTCTAAGTGGGCACTTTTAAAATTCCTTTTCCAATGCCACACAGAGTAATGCTTAAATACTTAATACACCTTTCACCATGTTTCAGACAAGAACAGATTAGAAAGGAAATGTTTTTAGGACTTGAAATGTGAATTCACAGACAGTAACTCAGGTTAAGTAACATGCATTGTATACAAGTGATTTGGCAAACAGAAATCAATAAGGATTTGCACCACTTTTTATAGCCTGGGCCTATTTAAGATTTTTTTAGATGAATTTGAAGTATATCTTTACTTTAAAATGCCTTAAAAATTTCATAGAAACATGGTGGCTAACACTGAATTTCTATGTTCTGTTTATTTTCTACCTGCTATACTTGAAGAACAACATTTATGGACAGAAAAATGAAGCACAGTTCTTTTGAGACTTGTACCAGATTATTTTCCAATAATTAAAAAAAAATAAATTAAGTATTTTCTGAATTCATTAAGAACTTTTTCATGACAACAGCTTCTTTAACCTATTTAAACTATATACAGAAAAATAAATTCTGAATAGGGGAGACATGACTTTGTGAATAATTTAATAGCAAACATTATGATGTATTATTTATGTAGTGCCACTGATGCATAAAAAAATGTTCACACATAATAACGGGGTCCCTCCATTGAAAGGTAGTTAAAGAATTGGCCACATAATTTGTATTCAAGTAGCACTTCATTGAAATCAAACGAGTAAGGAATGCAAGATGGTGCCACATTAGAACCTTAATACAATTAACAGGTTGAAATGGCAACAGTCAAAAGAGGAAAAATGCATGCAAAGTTGTGTCATTTTGCCTATATTTGTGCAAAAGTGAAAAGAAAAAGAGATTAAACTAATTGAGGCTTCATTGTGAAATAGATTCTGCAAGCACCTGTGTCTGACTGACTACCATGCAGCTATTCCTTCAAAAATTTGCTAATCTGCTCTTAAAGGGCCACTATTTTTCCACTACTATTAATGAACACTAACCTACGCACTATGAGACCATACCTAAAATTTTCTAACAGTTATATTGAGGAAACAATAAACGATAAAAATCTAACGAGTCCAACCTCAGTTGAGTCAGAATCAGCTGGAAATGTATTCTCTAAAATGGCAATTATTAATTTCCTTGTTTATTTCTGAAAAAAAAATATCACCACCTATTACCATATCAATCTTGAAGGATTGTTTTTACCAAAAGGACAAAATGAATAAAGTACGTATTTCTTAACAGAAGAAGCAATTTTTACAGCTATAAAGACATTGCTCTTCTAACACTTCCACCATGGAGATTTCCATTTTCACAATACCTTCGACTTGTAGTGTCTTGATCTTTCAGCCGTAGGATGGATTCTTCAATTTCCTTTTCTTTCCTGCTTAGCTGACTCACAAGTATGTCTCTGGTATGTTCTAGTTCCTCAATGTGTTCCCTCTGGGACTCGATCACATTCTCCCTGCAAGGACAAACATGTTTTATTCCAAAACCAGTCAAGCATTTGATAGAAGAAAAAAAAATATATAGAAGAATACTTAAGAGAGCAAAAATATAAAAGCATTTAGCAAAATTTCTATGATTCTATGATATACCTTAATGCCTTCTGCAGGAAGTAGATCAGAGCTTATGCAGAGTAGGAAACACTCCAAGCTCCTACATCACTGAAAGAATCTTCTGACCACCCAAGTGTGAGCCTTCCAGAGAGAGAAAGGCCATGTAAAGGCAACAATTTCAGAGTAGCCTCAGAAGGCATTACTTTTAATATTGGCATCAGCTGGAGTCCCAAATATTTTAATTTTTTTTTTCTACTTTATAGCATGAGACTGATTTGCTGAACTCCTAAGGTGCCAATCACGCCCAGGCATGTTTGAACTGGCTTTTCACACTCCAGCGTGTTACCATTGTAAGATCCTATAACTTCACTTTATCTTCTAATATGAAAACTTGTGAAAAAATATACTTTTTTCTTTCAAGAAAACCTGAGGTTTTAACAAACAGAGTAACAAATTTAAGAAATATGAAAATCATACAAATTTCTTATTTCAGCCCTTGGATCCTCAAGTGGACTCTGTCCATCAATTGGGACTACAGGGTTAGGTGATCTCACTTCTAAATCCTGAAATCTCATTCCTGAAAAGAAAGAAGATACACATTTTTGTCATTCTTAATGAAAAAGCATTTAACAAAATAGCAATCTTTACAGACCAGAAACACAAATTCTAGGTATTTGTGTGTGAAATTCACATAGAAAGAGATAATCAGAATATCTACAACATGGTTGCTGTAAAATGTGAACAATGGGTGATACAGCATACACTCTTTAAGGTAAGTCTTAAAAACATATTTTGGAATGTTCTTCTGAGAAGACTTTGCTTTTAAAGACAGACAACAGAGATGATGTCTTCAGAAAAGAACAATATCAATATTAGTGAACAAGAACATGGACTTGGAACCACGTCTCCTCTGAAAGCACTTTGTATACAAAATTGTATAATTCACCTAGACAAGCAACTGCAGAAACATTTTTATCAGCAGTGCAAATAACGTCCTTATATTCTTTAGTAGCACAGTAAGTCTCTGGTGAGGAATTAAAGAGGAAAAACCAATGCTTTCTCCAAATCTCCATCTCCTACTTCTCTTTCTTCAGCAGGAAGATCTATTCATGATCTTTAAGTATTTTTTTAAGGTATTGGTAATTGTGCTACATACATACAGTGTTCACATATACTTCTAGAGAGGTTATTTCTAAAATTTTGTACAAATCATGACGTATCTTAGAAGGTTGTACTCAATAAAGAAAGCAATGAGAAATCAGTGTCCATTTAGCAAAGATTCATATCTTACCATATCTTTTTGATTGCCTTGCTACAGTATTTGTAGATCAGTCATGCACAAGGTTGATAAAATAAGGTATATCTATTATTTGTTGACTCTTTCTGCCTCTTCATACACTGGAGACAGCTAAGCTTTCCTGAATTTTTTTCAGGTATTTCATTTTGGATCATTGCTCTAAATATTTCCTGATCTGTACTGAAAAGTGTTTTGAGATTGGACCCCATGGCTGGACGTCAGGATGAAGTTCTATATGGAAAGAGTGATTGGAATGGGAATGGGCTGCCCAGGGAGGTGGTGAAGTCACTGTCCCTGGAGACATTTAAGAGGAGGCTGGATGAAGCACTTAGTGCCATGGTTTAGTTAACTAGAAGGGTTAGGTGATAGACGGGACTTAATGATCCTAGAGGTCTTCTCCAGCCTGGTTAATTCTGTGATTCTGTGAGCACTGTTTCTGTTTGCACATACCTGAATAGTCAACACAGCCAAATGAAGACTAGTGGCAGGGTAAGATAGAATGAAAGCACAATGTAACTGGCCAGCAGCTTGATCATGCCTTTTATCTATAATGTTGAGGACATAGTTCTGCTGACTCAGTTTGGAATTGTAGCTGTCTTTAAAAAAAAAAAAAAAACACAAACCACAAAACACACTATCTTTACATTGTGTGAGTTAACTGAGTACAATTACTTCTGCAAATGTTCATAAGAGAAGAGAAAGGTTTAAAAGTGATTTCCAAATGCAGCTACCATAAATAAAAGACTGCGCGTGAGACTGCCTAAAGCAGCAAGCCTTGACAGTAAAAAGCATCATTAAAGATGGCTGCATTCTGGTATTTGCTTTTGAAACTCCACACATGTAATAGATTTTTTTCAAGTCTGCAGCATTGTGCACACATGTATCAAGAGACTAGAACAAATCTTGAGGGCAGAAAAGGAAAAACATGTGCAAACAAACTACAGATGTAAAACTCTGTTATAACATGATAACACTAAACTTTTTCATATACTTCTTTTATAAGCCTTTAACTTGTAGAGAAGTTATACTAAGAAAGAAAGACCCATGATTTTAACTATTAGAGATCTTGCTTGACAACTACTTTGTTTTCAGACCTGTACTTTTGTTTTACCCCTACCACTGTGGATTCTCAACATAAAGACCCCAAAGGCAAGCAAGTTATCATGACTGCGATAAATACATACAATAAAAAAAGGGAAGAACAATCTTTCTACCTACACATACTATTGCCCACTGATGAACACAAAACAGTACACATTTGCTACAGGGAAGCAGTAATTATTGGTATCTACATAAAGTACTGTTTAATAAACATGACTGATACCTTTCTTTCTGTGCCCTGGCATGCCAGCAGCCTCACTCACTTTTTTGAGGCCAGTGTTGATGCGAGATTGAACATAGCTGTAGGGATGAGGCCTGTGGCCCGCAATCTGGAGCTGCTGCTTAGTTAAAATGAGCTTGCTGCGGAGGCCGTCGTTTTGTTTCTCGAGTTCCCGTACCCTCTCCTGCAAACGTTCAATCATTTCTTCCAGCTCTACAGCCTGGCCCAGCCGCTTGGGGCCGCCACCAACCTGCTCAGCCCTCTTCTTGTCATTAACAAGCCGTATTAACTTGGTGGCCATTCTAGGGAAAATAATAAAAAGAGATGAAAAAGAATGTGAAAAGTCAGCATAAAAAGCATTCTGTTGAAAGGAACATAATCACTGCGAGGGCTTCAGCATAGAACCTGAATAATAAATTTCAGGTTTTGATGTAACTATTACTGCCTGTGAAGAACTCTTTGAAGATAATTGAAACCACTGTGCAGCAATCTGCTTTATAGCACTGACAAATAACAGTTTCCTAAGGCTTATCATTTAAGGTTAGTAAAGGGAGGACACATATTTACTCCATATGCTGCTTAAATGTAATTTTTAACGCATGACCTTATATAGGAACCTCTGCATGCTGTTAAGTAAAGTTACAGATTCGGGACGTGGTGGGGCATATTGTAAAAGCTACAGTTCCACAAAACATTCAATGCTGAAAGAATGCTAATAATACACAACATTCCAATAATACATCATCTCTAGTATTTTGGGATTTAAGTATATATCTCAGTTCTGAAGTGGTTAAAATATATAGGTGGACATATTTAAAAGGTACTCTGGAAAAGTAGACTTAATAGTCCTCATCACTATACTCAATTTTATACTTGATAAATGTTAACCAATGTGCTTCAGAGAAGGAACAGTTAGCTGAAGACTATAATTAGATACAGAGGGTATGGTTTTCATCTATCTTTGAAAGGATACAAATTTTGCTTTTGGCATCTCAAGAGTTGTACCTTTGATTCACTTTAGTTTTGATAAACACTAGTAAGCTAGAACAAAAGGCAGAGAGGGCATATGGGGGTGATGTAATATGCAAGAACAGAAAACATACCGAGAAGTGAATGGAAAAAACTTGGCATATAAAGAAAGAAAAGGTGGCTTTGATGAGAGAGACAGGTTTAAGACTTTACAAAATTGGTCGCACATCTTCAAGACCTGTATCTAGTTTACAGGGAATCTATTTTTGCAGGCCTAGAAAGAGAACTGAAAATAGGGACACACTTCATTTGTTTAAAGGGGCTTGTTTTATTTTCGTGAACTTGTGGACAGAAGCTTCTACTTAAAAGAACAAAACTGAAACAAACAAAAAAAAAAAGCATAATAACTTTAGGATGTCATAGAATGTTACTGGCCTGCAAGCAGGTTTTTTGCCTTTTTTGTTTTTTTTTTTTTTAATGTACTTCTACCACAAATTAATTCCAAACTTCTAATTACAAGGGTTTTGGCATGAGGGATGCTGGGAAAAGAAATTTAGCTTGAAGAGTTAAGATTTTTTTCTGACAATCTAGACAAACACTGTATTTTATTCTTTCTGCGCCTTAAAATATTGATTTAGATATTAAAAAAATGTCCAAGTGAATGATCTAACAGAAACACAGGATTTGCCATTTAGAATAAGCAAACAATTCATGTGTTCCACTACCTTGTACTTGACAGTAGCCTAATAGAAAAGATGGGAGTTGCACCATGCTGATCCTGGCTCAATGAATACTGAGTCAAAAGGAAAGAATGTTTTGACCTTTAGAAGGTTCTTAAATAGCCTCATCTACAGAGGCAGAATCTTCAGATGCCACTTCATGAACTGGTTAGCTGACCAGGAACTAGCTTAGAGGCAGCAAGATTGTATTACTATTAATACAGTGCCATGTGGAAACAAGAGTCACATTATTTTTGGATTAATTTGCCCTCCTGGAATAGTGTAATACCATCAACAGTTGCGTCACGTTCAGACTGGTTTGTCAGCACAGCACTAAGTTTAATCACAAGCCTAAAACTGCTTGCCTATGTTTGGATACACTAAGTACTGTGCTTCCCATGCTACTTGAGACTTATGTGCCCTCAACAGAAAAAACATGAACCTGATGGATCACGTTCAGAGTAGAGACACAAAAATTATCAGAGAGCTGGAGCACCTCTTCTACAATGACAGGAGACAGCTGGGGTTGTTCAGTCTGGAGAAGAAAAGGTTCTGGGGAGACCTTCTAGCAACCTTCCAATACCTGAAGGGGACCTGCAGAAAAGCTGGGGTGGGACTTTTTATAAAGGCACGTAGCAATAAAAAGGGCACTGGTTTTAAAATAGTGGAAGGTATACTGCAGGAAGGTTGGACCAGATGACATTAAAGGTCCCTTCCATTTCAATGCATTCTATGACTCTTCAGTGCAGTTATCTATTACCTGAAATAGAGAAGAGCTGAACATAGTTATAAAGATAGGAGCAGAATCTTTATAAGCCATTTTGATTCTAGGATAAAATTCCTGATTAAAAGACTGTTATAGCTTCTTCTTCAGTTCCCAGAATATCTGTTTGTACTTAGACAGCATAGCTATGGGGGTACCAACTCTGAAGTGGTAGATAGCAGAGTAACTCTCTATACGGAGAGGCAAAAAATATTCCACACAGCACAAAGACAACAAGAAACCAACAGAAAAAAATAATTCCAATGAATGACTTTTTGCTACCGCTGTAAGAGAAATCAGCATTTTTGTCAGTAATGTTTTAAAGGGAAAAATGATTTTGTAAGCTAATATAAAAACATTCTCATACCTTTTAATTTTGTCCTCTTGTTTATTTGCATGCTGTTTGAGTAAGATGTTCTCATCACGTAAACGAAGAAACTTGTCTTCCAGTTCCTCTCGACTGATTCGTGACACAGCTTGTCGAGCTTTTGCGTTCTGTGTCGTCGATGATTCTACCCAAAGCAACACAACTTTCAACTACCTTCAACACATTCCACATGTAATCGAAAGGCTAGTTTAGTGCAAAATACAGAAAACCAGAAGTTCTCAAGTAATTTTATAGTTTGCACTTGCATGAATCTGTTGAGTATTTTTGTCAAATTTATTGAGCTATTAGAATCATAGAATTGTTTCTATTGGAGGAGACCTCTAAAATCGTGGAGTCTAACCATATTAATCACTTCTTTTTCCCTCCCTCTTACAGGTAAAAAAGTAATTAAATGACACAGCAAACTGCTTATCTACTAGACAACACAAAGGGAAATGTTTAGCAAGTTACAAGGTACTGTCCAACATGTTACTTTAAAAAATAAGATCAGCGTTACCACAGAGAAACTTCCTAATCTGTTTCAGAGCTAACTTAGTCTCTCCAAGTTTGAAAAGATTAACTCATGATTCTGTAAATTTACTCTGATATAAGTCTAAGGCCAGTAGCTCCATTCTAATAGCAACATATCAAAAATGCATGCTTCTTCTGGTTCCCATTTTGTTGTAAACAGGTCTGGCCTTGCCCTCAATTCAACAAAAAGTCCTCTTTTCTTCAGAAATGAAGAGTTCTGCTTTTAGCATTCCAGAGCAACTCCACTCCTACAACAAGCAATCTAGATGGAGAATGGGTCACAGCATCTTCTAGAATTTAACCCACATTCTGAATGGTACTTGAACTTAATTTTGTGAATGGGAATGTCAAAAACATTTTTAGAAATAAACTAAAGGAGACACTGATCAAAGCCTGTAACTGTAATAAACAGCAGCAGGTACAAACCTTGTATTCCACCAGGTCCAGCTAGAGTTAGACCTACATCTCTGACAGGCAGGTCCCCCACAGTTTCATCAGATGGAACAGACATGGCTTACCTACAGACAACAAAACTCAAATTAAATTCTTCTCTGCCTGTGGCTTAAACTGTGAGACTAGAATGAACTACAAAATATCATATAAAAGGAAGGAAAAGAGTCACATGGTAAAGACAAGGGGTAATGGATGCAAGCTGCAACTGGGGAGATTTGGACTGGATGCCAGAAAAAAAATTATCACCACTTGAACACTGGAATAAACTCCCAAGGCAGCTGGTAGATTCCCCTACCTTAGACAGTTTCGAGGCCTAGCTTGACAAGGTGTTGGGCAATCTCATTTAAACTTTATTCTTACTCTGAAAGTTTGGACTAGATGATCCTTGAGGTCCTTCCAATCTGGTATTCTGTGAATCTGTAAAAAAGCAATGACAGATTCACTGAAATGTCAGACTTGTACATTACTATATAAATGCTTCTATCTCAATTCTGTTGCTCAGAGGATAATCTAAATGTTCAAGTTTAATGTTCTAACCTGCGCATAGAAGATGACTTATTTGTCATGCAATAGCTCCAGTTCTATTTAATGTATGTCGAGCTCACTTTTTAAAGTTCTGTTTTAGTTCTTCAGTGATCTCTGGGCTAAGGCCATATTTTGAAGTACACACAGGAGGAAGACCTATGGAGTTTATATTGGTTGTTTTTATAATTGTTTGTTTGATCATTTTAGGACAGGTCAAAGCTCAAGGCATCAACTGGTAGATGAGTAATGCCATCTTCCACACTTTGAATGGGACTCTTTTAGAGGTGCTGGAGGTTATGAAGTCATTTCAGTGATGCCTACCATTCTCTTAGTTTTCTTTCAATCATTGTCATAAGAGAAATTACTTTAGAAAATAGAAACTCTCCTATGAACGATTCTCATAAATCCACACACATTTCTTTCTTGAGGCAACAGAAAGCTTAGCTACATGATAAAGTGATACTAGAAAAGCATTAATGTGAGAAAGCACTACATTTACTTCAGTGCAGTATATGAAGATACTTGTTAACAACTATAGTTTCTTTATTCTCTTCCAGAAGAGAGAATAACACTTTGCAATGGCTGAGGCGCAGGACATGGAACCACTGTAACCTAATGACAGATAAATATCAACTGGAATCCAGCTCCTCAGTATTCTCAGACTGTTCTGAGCTTGATTAAATTGAAACAGAAACCTTTACCTCTGTATGATCAATCCAGATTTGGTTATGATGGTAGCTAGGAGAAGATGCTATGGTACATCTTCTAGAGTGTACATGTCTCCACAAATTAAAAATGACAGTGGTTGCTTGGCAAATTTCTCAGAGGTCAAGAGCTAAACAAATATTTTATTAGCACAGTCTTTCATATTTGCCACTTGCTATGGGTATCTACAGTCTATTTTCAGCATTAAAGAGATTAATTAATTTAAAAAACAAAACAGCACATGCTTGTCCCTCACACAAACAAATAAGCCCTTGCCAATAGCAATCCATCACTGGCTGTAACAAAACCACGGAAATATTTAAGTTGTAAGCAAGTGAACAGAACAGAGTTGTACTTGAAACCCAGTTTTTACTGGCAACATGACATCACTTGAAGGCAAGTGGCAAACAGACCTGCTGCATACCCAAGTCCCTAAAACTTAGAAAAGAAGAAAATTTCAAAAGTAAAATTATGAATTAATGGCTTCATTTTCATTACAAAGTGAGAGAAATTAAGCATTCAGTTTTGTTTTCTGTCTTGGGCAGAGCAAAGCACAGGAAAGAATAAAACAGATTAACAGGTTTTATGAAGGAGAATTTATTAAACTGCCTCATGGTTTTAGGGAGGAAAGAAATACCATCATGGATTTAGAATAGGGCTTGCAAATTAATTTCCCCCTTTAGTAGCATAAGAGCCTTCTACGTCTTCAATAATCACTAGCAACCATTATTTCAACTTCTCTGAGAGAAGACACTTCAAACAACAAATCATGTGTTACATGTGTTACATATGTTACAGTTACTCTTCGAATATTACATCAGTGTCAATTACAAACACTGAAACAAAATTACTGTCCCTGTAGTCAAGAGTTTGAGTTATGAAATCACAAGGTTTCTCCATACAGTTCCATATTACTACTATGAAAAGCATTTCCAAAGTGATTAAATGTGACACAGCAACACTGCTACAAAAGTGATGGTGCTTATGAGACCAGCATTTCCTACAATAAAGCACAATAAAGCTAAAGAGACATAAATTTATATTGGCATCCAGACAGATCCACACATCATGCTGGACCTCAACAACTTAAAACTCTTTTAATTTCCAAGAAAGGTGACCCCAGAGCCACTTCCACGCTTCTTTTTCTTAAAAGTAAGAAAAAAAAGTTCACATACAAAGAGAGGAAAATGTGCCATATTTCTGGGATTAACCTGTAAGAATTTAAATTTGGTCTAAGCAAAAAATTTAGGTATAGATACTGAAGTTAATGAAATTGTTATTTTCTTCCACATTGCACTAGCAAAACTGGTGGTATCAACACATGTATCTAGCAAATTACTGCCAAAAAAATTCATACAAGATTGCAGTGTTATGCAAGACCAGACAGTAACGAGCATAAATTCTTAAAGTATCAAAGCTCATGCTTTAGGTCCAAATTGTTATATAATTCACAGAAGCATACTGTTCACCCAACATCATTCAAATGTAGCATATCTGGGAAGGAATTAGTTAAATTGCCAAAAGTGGGGCAAGAAGGAGCACTTTCTAGCAAAACCTGAAAAATTACAAGACTTGTTTCAACATGGATTTAGAATTCAATAAGTCTTGGTCACGGTCAAAATGATGCTTTTCTATAAAATCTAACCCTTCTTATTTGGTTGAAGTAAGATGGGGTGAAAATTAAAAAAAAAAAGGAGGAGGCGAGGCAGACCACCTACTTATCTTAGCCTATCACAAACGATTTCCAGCCCACATTCTTCCTCCTCTGACTCCTTTTGCACTCCACTGTGTTTGTCATCTAAAATAACCTCATTTATTACTTGGTAGGCACACACACACACACACATACCATCTTTCCAACATCGTCTGTTGCACACAATATATAAAAAAGATACCACGAAGAGAGATTACAACATCCTGCTGCAGTCTGAGGGAAGAAACATCTCAGACCTGTAAACCCTACTGCAACACAGAAAAATCAAACCAGCCGTGTCTTGTCTTCAACATGGTTTTAAAGTACTTTCCAATTTTTTCTTTAGCTCCCTCAGTTCCGACAATAACTGAGACGACTGAAGGCAGCAGGGAGGGGAGGCTGGTCGCGTTTGTCTGCCGAAGGCAAGCCAACGCCTCCCCTTTTCCTCCCGCCCTCGGGCACAGGAAGACAACTCCCGGCTGCGCCCGGCAGTCTTTTTACGTACGTAAGAGAAACCACAACTGAGAAGAGCTTCAGAACTATTCTTAAAATACCGAGTGAGGCATCGTAGCCCGCCTTTCCCAGGGGCTCTAAGCTGTGAGCAAGGCAGCCTCACAGGTTTGAAACGTGCGCTTCAGGTGCCCCGCGCTCCCCACAGCGCAACAAAACATCGACCCCGACGGCCCCGCTTCTACGCGACTCCGGTTCCATTTTCCTGGGCTTGAGACACCCCTGCTTCGGCACCGCGGCCCCCCTGAGGAGCTCCACGGCCTCTGCCCTCCCCCCACCATGCCCCAGAGGCGGAAAACCTTTCCCTCGTACTCACAGCTCCCTGTCAGCCCTACGGCTCCTCTCAGCAGTCCACTAGCAACTGCCTCCGTTGCTACACAAACCCTTCCACTTCCGGGGCCCGTAGTCCCGCTGCCCTCCGGGAGCTGTAGTTCGGGGTAGGCCTGGGCGCCGCCTCCCCGTTACGTGCTGGATTAAAGCTGGGTTTCGGTACTCGCTTTCTCCGATGTGCCGCGGTGCGTGTCGGGAATCGTAGTCGGTCACGAGCCGGCATCCGGCTGCTGCTGGCGGGAGCTGCTTGGAGCAGCAGGGGAGTTCCCGGTGCGCGCCGCTGCGGGCTGGGTGGCTGAGCGAGGCAGCATGAAGAGGCGAACAGGGGAGCAGGAGAAAGAACTGAAGGTACCTTCTCTTTGCTTCCTGCTCCCCTTCAGCCCTGAGGAGCGTGCCCGTGGCGAGCCTGCTTTCTTACGCGGCTTTTGGGACTGCACAGGGCAGAGGGACCCCGCGCGGGCGCCGGCAGCTCCCGTTCTGGAGCGGGATTCGGTCTTGAGGGCGTTGTGAAGTTTATTGTGAAAGGGAAGCCCAAGCACCGAGCTCCGCGCTGTGGGTACCGAGTGGGGGCTGCCGGCCGCTGCCTTCCTGCCCTGCTTGAGGGGCCGCCACTACACCCACGGGCGACCGTGGCAGCCCCCCCAAGCCCCCACAGCAGCTTTCAAGGGCCAAGGCGGTTGTGCTTGATGCTGAAGCTATGCAAGGCATGGCCCGGGCCTGTGGCCCCTCCCCGCGGTTGTGCAGTCTCTTCGTTAAGCGTGCCCTGGGTGTGCGGTTGTCCCCGGTACCTGGGAGAAGGAGCCCACAGGAGGGGTGTGGGAGGGTCGGTGTCCGAGGGCTGCCGTGGCTTAAGTCAGTCTGGCGGCTTGGCGCCAGGGTGCTGCTCAAATTAACTTGGAAATCTTCGGTTCCACTCTCCCCTTAATGAGTGGGACCTACTACAGCTTGATTAACACCTAGTAATATTTTTACCCTCTGAGCAAGATACTTTAATGTACAGGGCAGTTCTACTGTCATACGTGACAAAAAATATTCAGGTAAATGTGTCTGGCTTTGTCAAAAAACTCAGATGGTGCGTTATGTTGCTGTGCCTGTGTTTTCAAATATGGAACTCCTCTTACTCTACACCAAGCCTAACCAAAATAAACGTTTTCACGTCTCTTATACCATCCTAACTTTGTGCTTTTCCCTGATCATGTGTTTATATGCAACGCTGTTACATTCTTGCATTGAAGATGTCATTGCCCTGTTTGTTTAAGCAGTCGGCATGGGTGAATGTTTTGTTGCTTCAGGTGCCTTTGAAGGGCATGTTTCTACTGCGTTGTACAATGTTTGACTGTAACTGCTGATTGCTGTTGTATTTCCGCTGGGTTTATTTACAAAACAGTACTACAGGGAAGGGGAAAGTTACTTGTTTGAAAGTATAGTGCTCATTCAGTAGTGTTAAGGAACGGAAACTATTCCCATTACAGGTTTAGGAAAAAAAGCTTTCTAAGATGGTAACTTTTTTTCACCTGTCTTTGTATACAGAAGATTTGGAGTTTGCTGTTGCTTTTAATTTACTATTTAACATTGAAAGTTATTACTCTATAGGGTAGGGATAAGGCCTGACCTGACTTTTCAGCTATATAGTTCATGAGAAAAGTAACTTTAAAGCCTGTTCACAGTAATAATATTTTTAACTCTTTAAGGGCAACCTGGTAATTGTGTAATTAGTGTTTCTGATATCCCTCATAGGCAGAGGACATTCATTTCAGTTTCCTTTGTGTTCTGCCCTTCCTGTGTATTTTAAAATGCATTCAGGTGTAAGCTGTTCTGTCCAATCCAATGCACTTATATTGTGAAAAGAAAACCAAACCGAACTTCTCCCCCCTACATTCATGCTATCTATCCAAGGGCTTTTGGCTTTGTAACGTATCCCAAACATTTTTGGTAGCTTTTTGCATTAGGAGAATATTGTTCTTGAACTACGTTGTGGAGAAAGAGCAAGGCACTTGAAGAGGTATTAAAACCTTGAGCTGCAGCAAAAGAGTACTTCTATAGACACTTCTAGATGTTATAGGTATATACTTAAGTGTTATATACCGAGAAAGATGAAAAATTAGAAGGGGTCCTTGTAGAGAATTTGAAGGTGTGGATGCTTATAGAGTGCCTTAGGAGGATGATGTAAGTTATGTAGTGCTTGAAGTTAGCTTTGAGTGTACTGACAGTGAAGCCAAAGAAGGATTTCTTAGAATGCCAAAGAGGAAGGCAACAATGGGAAGAGGGTGGGTTATTGTTTTGGTTGGAAAAGATATTTTAAGATCAGGGATTCCAACCACTATCTAACTCTAGGAAGTCTGGTGCTAAGCCATGTCCCTCAGCATCACATCTCTGTGTCTTTTGAACACCTCCAGGGATGGGTATTCACCAAGTTCCTTGGGGAGTGTTTGAGAAGTATATGCTTTCTTTTTACAGGAGCATCCTCATACTGGTATTGTTTTATACAATTGAATGACAAATGTAATCTTTCGGTTTCTGGCACTATGTAAATTCACCCTTCAGCCTTTAACTATGGCTCACTTGTGTTGTTCACCTAAGAAATACTGGAAGCAAAGGAACTGTGTGTTTATTGTAGTAGTTCTACCAACACTTCAGTTTAGGTCCTGATCAAAATATGTCATAGCAATCCAAATATTGGTGAGCTTAACTCAGCCTCTTCTGAAAAGTAAGTTTTATGAGGCCTACTAGTGAGAGGGAAGTGGTTGGATAAAGGAGCTGTTTTGGATTATGTATCTCTTGGCACTGTCTCTCTCATGGAGAATTAAATCTGGAATAAAAGTTCTTTTGCTGTAATTGTACATGGCTAAATGCTATTTATCAGAAGCCTGGGACTGGTTGTTGCTTTGTAATTATGCAGTACATTTTTTTATTTGTGATAAACTGTTCTCTCTATTTTTGTGTGTATAGCAAGTTTTGATTTATGCTCTTAAAAAAGAATATTTCCGTTCCAAGTACGTGTGGTAGAAATTCTGTGGAGTGCAGTTCTATCATACAGCAATTTCCACTTTGTAGATCACTTGGTTGGACTGACTTCTATTGAGTGCATAGCAGAAATTAATTTGTTTGCGCTAGTATTTGGTGTTCCAAGCCCAAGAGGAGAAGGATACAAATTCAGCTTCTGGCTTTTGTTTCTCAG
This sequence comes from Psilopogon haemacephalus, assembly GCA_013396835.1. Lineage (NCBI taxonomy): Eukaryota > Metazoa > Chordata > Aves > Piciformes > Megalaimidae > Psilopogon > Psilopogon haemacephalus. The sequence goes on along the minus strand of VWZI01021768.1, from coordinate 370,361 downwards.
CTTTTTTTTTTTTTTTTTCCCCCAGACTTTCTTCCCAGGACTCAGGTGTTCTAAAACACAAGTTTCAGTATGACACATGCCAAGTTCTAGTAACTGTCTCTATATGTTTCTCTTGCCACTCTTTGCATATCAAGACCCTGTGTCATTACCATGTGGAAGATAAGATACTTGGCTAGTCTGGAATATTATTTTCTTTTACTTGGAAAGGATTGCCTTGGTGGGTCTTTGGAACAGACTGCTAAGATCAGTTGACAATTACCTTATACAGCTGTTTATGCTAATTTTCAGTACTGTGAAACCAGAACTGATTACAGAGAATGTATCCCATAGATACTACTGTTGTGTTTGTACAGCTCCCAGCACAGCTGGGACTCCAATCCGATGAAATTATTGCTAAAAAAATAATAAATGCATCAATATACACATATCTGAATATTCATAAGGGCTTTTACAGAGATACTCGTGGTGCAGTTTCATATTTGTGAGACTTACTAGACAAAGTGGCAAGGAAATATAAAGCTTTCACAAAGCCTTGCATGCATTTTGTTTATGAGGAGGAAAAGGGAATATACAGTGTAGCTGAGATTTCAATGAAAGTACTTCCTGCATTGTCCTTGTTTTTGCATCTCAAAAATAAATATATTTATGATATAAAATAGGTTGCTTCAACGTATTAATAGGAAAAATAGACAAGTATTCTCATAACACTTAAGAATGGGGGAATGATTTTAAGGTTAATGCTGAAAAATATAATCCATATCATGCAATGAAAGATAAACTTTAATACTGTCTTATTAACATAATATTTGAACTATAATATGTTTATTGTCTTAAAATAAAAGCATACTCCATTTTGTAATTGACAGCTTGAATAGACTCTCTTAACTTTCATTTTCCCAAATACAACTTCTAATGAAACAGCTTAGATGCAGTTAAATAAGCTTCTTGTCATGTCATATTTCTGTTTAGGTAAATGGTGTGCAGGTTTTAGCAGAATCAGCAGCCAATATGCCAGTAGCAATTTTTGTGGTAATCATGTTATTGGCCCTTTCTGTTATTAATGAGGCAATAATTAAGAAATAGTGTTGATAGTCACATAATACATAATCTGTATATTGGAAACGGTCAGGTAGAAGCCTTGCATATGCAGAATAAAATACAAGAAAGAATGAGTGGCAAATGTTCCTTGCTTTTAAATTCATCACATTCCTGCTGCTTAAATTGCCTCAGCTGCTAATGCTGGAACCATTACTGTAATGGACTCAGCAAATGAAGGAGAACCAAGACATACACACTATATTACTGGAGGGGTAATTTTCTCTTCATCTGTAATAGCAGCAGTGCCTAGTATTGATCAGACCATCAAGATACTAATCCTCTGTAAAATTACTTGTTATAACTGAAAATGCGTTAATCCAAATCAGTCTGTGTCCTGACTTTCTACTTACTATTGAATACAGACTATTAGATGGTTTATTTTTTGTGATTTAAAGCCTTAATAGTGATAATAGCAGGAGCTTCCTTTGCAAGAGCGCGTACTTAATCTTCGCTATGGCCCAAGGTTGTCTTTTTGTTTTAACTAGAACATCACCCACTTAATTAAGAAGTGCATGCCTATCTTGCTGCTCTGAATTATATTGGCACTTTAGGCTCTGCAGATTTATTAAACATGTTGTTTTACATTCAATCTCTTGGTTTTGCTGTAAATAAGAAGAGATCTATGCTTCCATGTTAGAATCTTCTAAGATCTTGGAGTTAGAATGTGATGAGCATGGGTACTGAAAACACTAATTCACATGTGGTTGATTGTGGTTTGCCAGGCTATTGTGTATGAGAGTAATGCAGAAGTGCAACGCCAGGGGCCCAAAGGTCTTCAGTTTACTTTGATTCTAGTGAATCCACTATGTGAAATGTATATGGGAGCTGTGTATATTTTACATGTGATAATGCTCTTTCAGGAATGCTTCTCTTCATTTATGTGTCTGTGTCCCCCCTCCCCCCCCCCCCTTTTTTTTTTCTTTGCCTCATCTGTTTTTTGGGGTTGCTTCTTTTTGTAGTCCTGTATGTTACAATTGCAAGCTCATATCTGTTACTTGCATAGCCTTGATCTACCCAACTGAAACTTTGCCTTGGTTATATGCAGCTAGCTGTTACACTTACATGGTATCTTGTAGGACATGGCTGCATGAAATGGTTCCATTAACTCTGGCCTTTATTAGACTTATTAACATGCCTTCCCACTATATGACAGCCAGTACTGTAGTGCCAACTTGTGGTGTGGGGGTCAAGTGGTGTCTTAGAAGAGGGACGAGGTGCAGAATTGGAGTCTTACTTTAATGAATCTGGCTATGTTCCAGGTGCTTCAGGATATTTTTGTTGTAGTGTCAATTTGATTTTTTTGCTCTGGTAAAACCAAGCTCCTCTGTTTGCCTTTTTTACTATTGTAATTGAACTGATTCAGTTTGTATCATTTGGAGACACTTTGCATTTTCTTAAGGGGATTTGATTGCCGGTATCTTTGTAGGGATTTTGATTCCTTGTCTGCTTCAAAATGCTGAAGTACATTTTCCCCCCTTCTCCTCCCCCCTTCTAATAAAGAATGTGAACAGAGCATATGTTATTTGCTTAATTGTGGTTTTTTTATTGAACAATCTCTTCACGGTTTTCAAGACAGCAGATTAGATGTGCATATGTCAGAGCATCTTGGGTGATGTGGAGTTCCCTTTCTTCAGCTGAAAGATATGCTTCAAAATATAGGAGGAAGTTTTGAAGTTTTTTGTTGTCTTATTAAACATGAGTATGTTTTCAGTGACAGGCAAGGAAAATGACAGAAGGTAGATTGTGAAAAACTTTCCTGTTGTTAGCAGGTGATGAGAGCTTTAGAAAGCTAGGCAGTGTCAGGTGTAGGTCACCCAGACTCTGTCTTCTTATTCCAAGCTTAAAAGTTTCAGATGGAAACTGACATTTTTTCCATGCAGTGGAATGTTCCTGCCGGAGGTGCTGTACTGGATATACTTTCACTTTTATGTATTAATTTTAAAAACACTCAATGCATAATTATTAGTTTTCCCTTTTATGACAGATAGGATCTAGTTTCATTAGACTGAAGTTAGTGAAAACTAAGCAGGGCGAAGTGAATGCCTAAAGTTTGTGTCTGTCCCCAGGGGAATTGGTGATCAAACTTATGCAGTCTTTAGCCTAAAGCAGGATTTCCTCGCATGCTTTTAATGTTTCATCAATTTTTAAAATTATTTAATGAAGCTTTACTGACCAGCTGCATCCAAAATAGCAGGTGATCCTTTCCAGTTGAGACTAACAAGCACTTTAATGACTGTAGAGTCACTAGTAAAGTGCAAGAGGTGGCTGTGAATATTTGTTGTCATTTGAAGTATGGGATGTATTAAACATATCTTTGAAGTATTCTGGATTGAAAATGATAGTGTTGAAATTTCAAAACATTTTGGGTTTAGTTACTGGAATCTTACTATGGGAGGAAATTGCTCTGCCTTGCTTAGGTGCCAGTTTTTTGCCTTTGTGCACCTGCTACACCACTTTCTAGAAGAATTGCATCTTTATCTCCTAGAACTTGTTCAGTTTCATTTTGCTTTATCTGCTGCTCATCTCACTGTTTTTATTTAAGACTGTAAAGTTACTTTAGTGTAACTGCTGTTGTCACCTTTGCCCTCAGCTAATCAAATAGTTTACCTCGAGGGAAGCATTTATCTCCCACTTTCATTATTATTATTTTCGTAGCTGTAAAGATATATATTTTATGTCTCCAGAAGGCTGTAACAGTGAAACGAGGTATTGATCTGCTGTATTTGGCAATTTCTTTCCACCTTACCATCGATACCACGTCAGCCTCTGTCTGTACTGTGGTTGACCTCACAAATAGCTCTTTATGTTCCCATTGGATTCAAATGATATACTATGCTCAAAACTAAATCAATGAGTGATTATAAAGTTTTTAGTATTATTTCATAACCCTCAGGCAACTGGTACTTCATGCAGTGCATACTTGAAAAGGTACTTGATTAAAATACGACGTTGATTCTGTTCTAAGGTTTAAAATTATTTTGAAATCAAACCTCCCATCATACTAAATTTAGGATCTGATTCATGAATTTCTGTACAGATACTAAAATGACAAACTTCTGCCTGTAATTCACTGGAGAGTCCTCAGTCTATAATGGCGAAAGACTTTACTTAAGCCTCCTACTTCTGATGTCATGCTGTGTCTTCAAGTGCAAAAAATTCATGTCTGGATCTTGCTACTGAAAGATCGCAGATGTTAAAGTGTACCTACTTTTTGGGGAATTGAAAATGGAGGTCAAGATCAGAACAAGCTGAGTTATGACTTTATGCTTCTGGCTTCCTGAAAGCCTTTCATTGTGACCAGAACAGTACCTTGGTCATTATGATTTCAGAAGTGTTCATAGTGAGTTTTGCAATGGGACATATGATTATAGTCCCTGTCTTAAAGAGTTTGTGTTGTGTGTATCTCGATGTATGTGACAGACAAATGGTTTTATGCTTCATGATCCAAACTTACTCCTCTTAAATAATGCTGAGTCATTTTCTCTTTAGTTTGCAGAGCAGCGTTTGTGAATAGGGCCTTTAATGTGTTGGTATCATGACAGAATTTGGTACAAAGCAGTAATGTCCCGTGGAATGATATCAGTGACCCAGCAAAAAGAAACAAGCACTTTGCATGTTCATCTGTTTTGTTAAAGGGCAGTATTTGGCCCTGTAAGTGCAGGAGAAGTGGACTGTTCATGAAAAGGGCATGGAGAGCTAACCCATGTGATCCTTTGTCAGCCTGATGAAATTTTGTGTCAAGCATTCATTCATATGAAAAATAGGCAGCATCTCTGTTTATCTAATAAAAAGAAATATTTCTATTTTTCCTGAAGTCTTTTATATGTTAATAGAAGCAAACGTGGATATGATCACATAATTTAAGTGCATAAGCGAAAAAAACCCACATCTCTACTGGCAATGGGTTAAAAGTAAGATGTATGTGTTTTATGCAAAATGATGCATTTTTGTTGTTAATCATGCTGTTCAAATCGTGACTCCACACAGAATAGTGCTTTTTAACAAATAGAAAGTACTGTTATTGTACCATTTATCACAGAAGTGCTTAGGATGTTTAGCCTCATGCAAAGTAAATATTTTTTTTTTGCAGGCTTTGAAACGTATGCTCTTATTGCAGTATTAATATGCAAATGCAGAATTTAAATTTCAGTTGATTTTTATTAGCCCTAATTGTAAGGTGTTAGTCTCTGCTTTTTAATTCTGGGGAAAAAAAAAAAAAGCCCAGTATTGAGAAAAAGGGGTATAACAGGTATAATTTTATAAACAAATGTATGCCATTTCAATAAAATGTTTTCTTCTGCGATAATTGAACTTTCATAAATATTGAGGTGGGGGGGTAGAATTTTAATGTCTTTCCACTCATACTTCCTGCCCTGCCACATCTGACTTGCTTAAAACAGCTGCTGGGAGTTTTGTTTAACGTTATACTTTGCATGCATTTGTGATTTGAAATATAAAATGGGGGGAGAAAAAAAAAGTAAAATTTGAGAGAGACAGTTTGAATGGCATGCTGTCAGTTTGGCTCTTCATGAATTGGCAGTGGTCTCATTTAGGACCTTCAAATGTGTGTCTGCCTGGACAGAATGAGAACATTTTGCATGTTCTTCAGAAGACAACCACTCCTTGCTGCCTCACAGTAGTCAGTGGTGCATGACAGTTGCCCTTCATTGCTGTCATCTTCGAACTTAACCTTTGACCGTCCACTTAGTTGCTGCGCAACGGTTGGAGCAGGCCAAGATGTTCATGAATGACGGGCATTGGCCTGCAACGTGCTTGTCGTTATTTGACTGTCAAGAGTAGCCTGCCATTGGGTTCCATCAAGGTTTGAAACCTATGTGCAGCAGTCCATATTACTTAACTTCCGAGACTGTCAACAGAATGATCAAATGTGCATAAAAATAAAAAAAAAAGTGTGTTGAATAAGTCTTTGGTCATAATATAGGGAGATATTTTTGTCTGTGCGCTAAATGTATTCATATGACTTTCACAGGGCCAAGAGGTTGAATCCGCTGCCATGGTAAAAACTGAACTGTTGTCTCCTGTGGTCTAAGTCTCAAATAGCACAATTTAGATTTGAACAGCTCTGCCAGTTAAACTCTTAGCTTGTCTTGCGTATCCTATCAGCTTTTCAGCCGGCAGTGTAAGCAGTGAGACACTAGACCAGTGGTGCCTGAGGTTAGCTGTCAAACTGGAATGTTATTTTGGATCTTGCTGTAATGTAATATTATAGAAGGAGGTCAGCCTGTGTGATTTGTAAAGCAGTTGTGTGAACTTAAAATGACTGAACTGTTGTTTATTTCAAGTACTTTTTTCTTCCTTGAAGGACTTGAGGAAGACAGAATTTATCATTAAAAAAAGTAAGAAACCTAAGGCAATGTAAAGTGGTCATTTTTTCCTCAACAGCAGAATACAGTACATAAAAGAGCATCAAAATTCAGTACGAAGAGTCAGTAAGGCTGAAATTTACCAAGTAATAAATGCTTGACATTGGAACTACTTAACATTATCTTCTGATAATGAATGCTGAAGAATTATGGCTTAACATCATGCTTAATTTAATGAATGGGAATTGTACCCCTGGGTTAATTAGGAACATAAGCTTGTTGTGTAGGTAAGTCAGTTATGCAAACTATCACATATTGGCAAATACTGTGGATTTTGTTAGTTTGGAAGAGTCATATTCTTCTTTAGTGTAGTAGTCACTATTAACTTGGACAAAATCCAGCTGTACCTGCAGTTTATTTTATCGGCTTTGAAACATGTCTGTTTTCTTCAGTCAAAATGTCCTAGTTTCTTTACATTGAAATGGTCCATCAAAATGACATCACAAGATGTAAAGATCAGCATAAAAAAAGAGATTGTTTATAATGACTTCTATGCAAGAGAGTATAAAAATAGCATTCTGTTGGTAACTGGTATAAGTTTTCCCATACTTTCAGAAAATCTTTGTCTTAACTTAGTAAAAATAAAATCATACAGAGTGGCTAGAAGTTAGATTACCTAGAAACAAAGAGTCTTCACATATTTAATGTGTCTTCATAATATTTTTTCCTTTTGTACGTTTTTCCAAACCAAGATTTTATTTTTTTCTGCTTGCAATGTCATTTGCAGAAGACCTCAGTTCAGATGCAGTGATCTAAAAGATTAGATTTTGTTACGGAGATCTCAGTCTTTAGTCTTCTTGCTCTTAACCTTAAATGTTGTTCCTGCTTCATAAGAGTGTAACTCTCTGACTTCAGCTATTGCCAATGCATTAATCTGTGCCTAGTCTGAAATGGACTGTGATACACATGCATTCAGATGTGCATTTGCATACATATATGTATATGTGCACTCCATAAATGTATAAAATTCTTTGGCAAATAATGTGGTCTCTTATTAAATGCTAAAAACATCTTCTTGTGGACAATCATGAAGATGCTGTTACTAAGTTCTGATTTATGTCTCAGTCTTCTTGAGTAACATATACCTACACTGTTTTGTTGAAGGAGAATGCAATTTTGAAAGTCTGTATATATAAAAATATTCAATTTTAAGTGCACTTACGTACACAAATAATAAGACATAATGATAATAATTGTGTGTGTTGAAATGAACTCTGAACTCAGAACTACTTTCTTGCCCTCTGCAGTTTGAAAAAAAAAAAATTCTGAAACAAACAAAATTGACCAGACTATTATCAAAAGAAAGAGATGTTCTTTTCCATTTTAGAAGGACAACACTCTTTCTTACTGTGGAAATCAGGAATTAATTTCTTAATAATTCATAATTCCTAATAATTTTTAAAAGTTCACAATACTACTTGTAGTTGTGCTCCTTGGGGGATAAATGCGTAGAATCTTGAAGCATACATCTGTTATTTAATGTATGGAATACCTGTTCATGTCTAAACAGAGGCTGCTTTTTTGCCCTTTATGAAGTAACATTTTACACTTAAATGCAGAAGAGACTGAGGAGCATTTTGCAATTTATTGCAAGTGTGTTCATGGCTTTGTATTTTTCCAAGTATAAAGTCCTTTTGTGAATGCTGTGCAGTCTGTGTAGTTACAAAGCTGTTTGCATTGATGTTCTTACTCTTGCTCTGGAGATCTTTTTAACTTACCACTAATTTTAAAAGCATGTGGAGAAACTAATTTCTTAACATAAAATGTAATAAAAAGTAAGTTGTCATGAGCAGATGTTTAAGCATTAACAGTTAGGAAGTGGTGTGTTTTCACATTGCTCTAAGTGTGTTCCTGCTTTTTGCAGACGTCAAATACTTGAGAACACAGTGATTTAAGGCAAGTGTCGTTATTTTATTTAATGTTCTGAATTAAGAATATCCTGACTGAAAGCAGAATGTGTTAATCACGCAAAGAAACTTCTGAAGCTCTTTTCAGGATGGTAGGATGTGTACATGCATTTTCTAACTTCCACAAGTGTTCTAATACTGCATACAAGCCCTATAGATTAAACATCCATGATTCTCTGTGGTGTTATAGGAGAACAATAAATCCTATTAACCAAAACAAGAGGTTCCCTCCCTTAGGGGAGGTGCTTTGTTGTCACCTATACTCTCTGCTGTACAAATAGCAGCTTGTCACAAAGGTTGAGACCTTTGTAGTGCCTTCTTTCAGAGTACAAATCTGTCTCTTTTCTGACTTTAATGCAATAGCTTTGAAATATCTGTATTAGGTAAAATAGAGGTTAAGGCACCTTAAGGGCAGTGAATTCTTATCTTCTTTTACTGGCAGTGGTGTCAACGTGTACTAAAATGTGATGACCTAGTCTCCTCTTTGATAAAAGGGAAAATGACCTGTCTGCTGCACATGGTGATAGAGTTGCTGGGGGCTGATTATATTGTCACCTTCTTTAGTGTCAGTGTGTAGGAAAATAAAAAAGACCTGGATATTTCTGTTTACCATGGAGTATTTGACTTTTTTAAGCCACTGATAAATTTTAACTTTGAAGTAGAAAGAAATGACTTACACTTCTAAACAACATCATGAAGAAATGCAGAGATGCTGTGTTGTGCGAACCCTTGGTATTACAGGACACATGATGCATATCAAGAGATTCCACCTGACTAGTTCAGACACTCAAGGTTCAAGTTCTGCATTTAGCCCTGTTTTTTATTTGTCACTTTTTAGTACATAAAAGCTGATTTTTTAAATTTTTTTTGTTTTTTAAGTAACGTCTTGGAATTCCAATATACCCATGTGTGGGTTTATGCAGTTAGGTAATACAAGTAGCAGTATTTCTGTTGTTCTGGAACTAATCAGTGTCCTGTTGAACACCATTTTTGTGTAGCATTCCAAAGCATTTATAGTTTTGTAACAATTAATTTAGCAGTTGCTATGGTTGGTCGTTAAAATCAACCCTCAGTTATTTACTTAGTTCAGCACTCAGTTACAGAAAACTGTGGAACTGGAACATCTCAAACTGTTAAGTGTAATTCAAGCTATTAGTAATAATTCTGTGTCGCTCTGTAAATTTAAATGAAGGTGCTCTTGCTGATCAGAAACTTAAGCACAAAGAAAAGATTTGTTATGCTCTATCAATATCTAAGAATCAGTTGTGTTTCAACATTAATTCCCACTTTACAGGACAGTGATGAACTGCAGAAGCAGCTTCTTGTGTGAATTTCTCACATAATAAGTTTCTTTGATTTGAAAGCTCAAAGATTTCTTCCTGAGGTATGAAACAAACCTGTAAGTTAGATTTGCTTACAGCATATTCTTAGGAGGTAAGTGCAGTATCTTCTACCAGTGCTTTACTGGGGCTTTATGTGCTTTATGCCTGTATCAGTTTACTCTAGTCAGCTGAAGTCTGGGAAAGAAGCAGTTGTTTATCAAAATAATGAAAGTGTGTAAAAGCTTCCTTTAAACAGTGTAACTTTTGAAAGCATCAGAACTCAGTATTTATTTTTTACACTAGAGTCAATGGCCAAAATGTGATTTTTGAATGGAAAAAAGGTTAAAGTATTATACTTTCCAGGTGAGTCAAGTGAAGGTGCGAGAGAATAAGTGTCTTTGAAGTTTATGGAAGCCTTTTAAGAGAAAGATTAAAAATAAAAAAAAATTTTTTTTTTGTTTGCAGATGTTGCAGATACTCTGGAGCTTCGCCCTGTTTCAATACAGTCTGTATTAGTTCATGACCACTCCATATGGTGGGGGATGTGTTCCACCCTTGGGGCAATTGATTTCAGTTACTCCTTCCACCCCTGTAAGAAAACTGTGGCTTGCGTTCTGGTGCTCTGCTTCCAACACGTCTGGCTGTTGGGTCCTCCTGTCACACCAGAAGCACAGATAGGTTTCACCCGTCATAGCCTGGTGACATCACAGTACACTGTGCATCTGTATCTACTAAAGCTTTGTATTCATGGGCCAAGCTGTTGGTTCTGCACAGTCCCATAAACCCAGGTATCCCTCTTATCCATCTGGTTGGAGGCAGGGCCCCTCAATTCTGACTGGAATCACTTGCATCTTGTGAAGATGTGTCAGGAGTACCTTCAGGAGAATCCAGAGCAGTGTCAGTTTGTTTACTGTGGGTGATTTAACCCCTGGAAACCGGGGCAGCATTCTTTAGGAGAGAATTCCCTTGTAATTCACATACTTATGCAGCCAAGGGCTGAAGAGGGTTTTCCGTCCAGCTTCCTCTTATCTTCCCTGTGGTCACGTAAGTAAAACCAAAGGGGATGCCTGTGTGTGTCCCTGCTGTATTCTCTGCTTTGGATAGGGAAGCACCTGTTCCTCGTGGCTGAAACACAGGACCCTACAGGTGGAGAATACAACATCTTCTCTTGGATGTGCTCAGCCTTCTGGGATGGTTCTCTCACAGTTGAAGTGCAGGCCTTCACAGATCAAGAAAGGCTTCCCTTGCATTACCAAAGCTTCATGCTTATTTCATCCATTGTTTGTCCTTGGCCGTCTTCCAAAGACCAGAGATAAAAACCAAGTGACCACCTCTGGCTCTTCATACTATTCTTCTGATGACCTGGATTCTTCCTCATCCATTGTGAGTCAAGCTGCTTTCCTTGTGTGCTGCTTTTTCCATACAGGAGCAGCTGATTCTGGTGCAGCTGCCATGCCCGTTGGTCTGTCTGTAAGCTCAGAAACCTTCTCTTGCCCCTGAATGCCCTGAACAGTAATGAGAACAGCTTGATAGGCACAGGCCAGGCCCTAACACATCATAGTGATTTCTGTCTCTCAGGAACTTCCAGGCTGACAAGACTCTTTCCAAATGTTTCACCAGCTTGTCACAATTTCCCACTTGCTTAGGGTGAAATTCCAGAGCAGTGGAGGTGACCGCCAGGCTAGGCAATTGCCCATACTCCCCCTCACCCTGTCAGTCATGATTGTCTAACTCTGGGGCAGTTCTCAAAGTGGGTATTGGGAAAAATTTGTATTACTTTGGGCAAAACTGGGAACACATCGAGAAGACACAATAAGAGAAGCAGGCTGAAACAAGTCTTGCAAAACCAAAAGCCTGTTCAGGAGGAGAACACTTCTGTTTCTCTCTTCATTTGCCTCACTTTAAGTGACACTGGTGCAGAATTTTAGAAAAAGAAGGTTTCTGTTATATATTTCCTATTTAAATTAATTCTGGAGGTGCTGTTTGAGTTTGCCTTTGACAAGATTGGCACTTATTTTTTTTTCATTTGGACATCTAATTCTTGTTTTAAGAAAAGTATCTAGCAAGAATAATTAATTGACACTGAGGACAAAAATCAAAGGTTTTTAAATCAGGGAGTGTTAATGTAGTTATAATTAACTAAATTCAATTTCCAAGCAAACAGTTGGAGAGAACATGCAGCCTGCTTGTGCATAAGTACTTGCTGGGCTGTGACCAGAGTCCCTTAGAGAAGTACCTAGCTGAAGAAGTCTGAAGCTACTCTGCCAGAGGAGGGAATGTTTTGGACTTACTTGCAGAAAATCTACTTTCTCTGTTAAATCTTCTCTGCTCCTGTGTTCCTGAGCCTAACCCTACCTTTCTCATTTAGTTTCAGAATTCCATGTTTGAGAATTGGAAATTTTGTGTGTGCACAAAATGGCAAAATTTTGCATGCATAATAAAAGCTCAGCAACTTCTTGACAGTGCCAGTGGCATGATTAATTCCCATGCATAATATATGCAGTCATCCTGTGCATATGCAGTGACAATATAAGCAAAGGGGAATGAAGGATCCCCCTGGATAATGTGTGGGAGAGAGCTCTTGACTTGCTGTCAGAGATGTTTGCCTCTGCCTAACTCCCCATAGATCTCTTTCTCCTTGGGCTCTATGCCAGTCACAGCATCTTCCCCATCTGGTCAGTAACATGAAGCTGGACCACACCTCAAGGTCTTTAATCTCTAGCTGGGAAATTTGTGTGCCTCTTGGTAAAGAGGCAGAAAATGTTAAATAGATGGTTATTTTTCCTAAGGAACCTTTATATAATAATCCCTGGTGTCTGACACATTGAGTCTTTGCCTGTTCATAAATATTTGTTGTCTACAGAAAATCATGCCTGCTGTTTTGACTGCAGCAATTTTGCATCAGATGATTTAGTGCCTCATACCCCCAGTATTAGAGCTTTTGTTTTGATCATTCTTAGAAATGAGCCAGACTTTCTCAGTTGTGTTTGTATTGTGCCATGTACTCTTTTGTAGTAGGCTTCTTGTGTGTCTTTTGTAGGTAATTAAAACATTTTTAACTAAGACCACCAAAGCTTGCAAACTAGGAAATTACCTCAGTCTTATTTCTGACATGAGCAGTTGCTCTTGCAGGCTCTAAACTGAGATCACGTGGAGCTTGTAAATGTTAAGAAGGTGGCTTGGAGGACTTCTGCTGACAAGCTAGTATAGCTTTATGACATTCTGGCAAAATTCTGTATGTCACATTTGTAGCCACATACGTGGAAAGGTATAGTATGTTTTGCGAACTGTAGTTTTTATGCAGATGTACCAACTTGATCTCATGCTGCACACTTCTGTCTCATAAAAAAAGAAATATTTAATATAACCATCTCATTAAAGTAATAAATCAGTAGATTTTGCAGCTGTGTTTTAGACAGTGACTGGATAAAGCGTAATCTGAATTCTGGCAGGCTACCAATGTTTATCAATGATGAAAAATTACAGATTAGTCTGTTTCTATAATCAGAACATTTACACAACGTTACAGTTGTTGGTTTAGTTCTGATTATTACTCAATATGTCTATTGCAATTTTCTCATTTGCAGTTGTTATTAAGCCCCGTGTGTAATAGATGGAATTACTTTGTCCACCATGTATTTTATGAATAGCCTACAGAAACATTAGCATTAATAGTATTATCCACTTAATGTACACAACAGTTTATAATGTGGAAAGATGAATAATGTGTTGCATTATTTAAATTTTATTGGAATAAGATAAATAAGTCTAGTATATTTTTATTGGTAAATGCAGTGTTAAAGTCATCAGGATTTTAAAAAATGTCAGTTCCAAGCAAAGTGTTTGCACTCTGTTATCTAATATATTAATAAAATAACTTAGACTTAAAACTGTTAGGGCTTTGTGGTTTTGTTTTGAGTTAGTGTTGGTTTTTTTTGTTCTTTTTCTGAACATAGAGGCAGAAGTGAGAGTATCAGCTGTTCAATTTAATTTTTAAAGGGGAGCATTCTGCTTCTAAGGTGAACCAGATGGGGCAACTTGAGCAGTTTGGTTTGTTTGGCCAGTAGCAAGAAAGTGCACAAGATGTGAATCCTACCTCATAGCCCAACTAATTTTGCCAGTTTGGTAAATACATGTCTACTTAAATAGTAAAAATAGCAGCCTGAATAGAAAGTCAAGTAAGGCTTTGTCCAAAGCGCTGTCTGTTCTCAGTTTAGGAAATTTGACAGTTTCTTAGTTTATTTTTCACTTCATACGTTTATAAATTTGAGGAGTTTGCACAGTGGTGCTGATCCTGTTTTTGCAGTTGTAGTAAATGTAATCATTTGGGTTTTTTCCTACTGCTGATTCATGTGTTTGGGATTGTGTGTTTCAAGATGAGAGAAAGAGACTGAACTGCACTGCTAAAGCAGCAATGGAAGATTTCTATAGGGAAATATATTAGATTGTAAAATTCTGTTTTATGTTTGGATTGTCTGGTTGCTGTTACTACTAGAGGAAGAGAGTAAATAAACAGCCTTGGGACTCCTATTTACATACAGGATTTGTAGGTTTGCTTTCAGCCTTTGATTCATCTTTTGTTTTGTTTTCTAAGAGTAAAAAATAGTGTATTATTGAAGTACAAGTTACTTCTGTTTCTAATGAATCTTGAATCAGAAGGCTGGCATTAATCAAGTTTTAGCTAAGTGGAAATTACTTTTAGATAGTCAGCTTCCTAGCTTGTACATCTAAGATGAAAATTAGATATATATTTTAACATTTTTGTTTTAGTTTTTGGTAATCCTGATTGTATGAAGGAGGAACCCTGTAGCTCGTTTTGTCTGAGTAGTGCTTCTCTATGCTAAGTTCATTCTGGTCTTGAAATGTGATTGTATCACAGGTAGTAAGGATATGTTTTGGAATATTAACTTAATACACAGAGGAACCATAATAAGCACAACTGTGGTTTTTCCAGTTACTTTTTCAGAATTGGCACTTAACAGCGATTGGAGATTTAATGTAGAAGTTATGGTATTTGAGTCAGGGAAAATGATATTCAAGCTTCTGTGATGTGAAAATAGCAGTTCTGATAATTTCTTTGCTGTGTTAAGAGAAGTTTTAAAGATCGCGGTAGTATGTATTAGACAATCTTGTAAGGTTACAGAAGTTAGACAAGGCTGAAGGAGGACTTGTGTGCTGTAAAACTAGTCTGGCTTTGCCTAGTGATTGAGTGATCTTGTGAAAGACTTATCTACAGCTACTACCTTGCCTCCAACTCTCATGGCTGCTGTGCCATAGTGTATTTTGGATTAGTTCTACTATCCTTCTCAGCATGGACTTAGTAACAGACAAATTGCTGTGTGGACCAGTTCATCCTTGTTGATGAAGCAATACATTTTCTCTATTGTTTAAGTCCACAGATATCAAAATAACTCCAAGCGATATTTGGCACGTTCAGTCTTGAATTTTAATTTTTTTTTGCTATATTTTTGACTATGTGGTAAATGGTTTGAGTGTCTGTATGCTTATGCAGGTCTAGTGGATTCTTCTACTGAATAAAATACCTACCCAGTTTTCCTCATGTCAGAGCTGTAGTTTTGTAACATTACCAGTAGTTTGTCATTTAAACTGCCTGTGCTGAGCTACATTGTAGTACAGGGATGCATAAAGAGCAGTGATCTAGTGATATTTTAGGACAGCCAGAGACTTCAGAGACCTTATAGGGTATTTTTCTTCTAGTCCTAGAAAGTACCTAATGTTTTAGTGAAAGATGTAATATGTGCACCATATGCATATGCTTTGCTTCCAACCACTTGTCCAACATCGTCATTCTCTTCCTTAAGAGAACATTACCTGTTATTTATTTGGGGCCCTCCATAATTCTATTGTCAAGTATATCTACTTCCAGCTCTTACATGATTGTTTTCTCAAAAGTGTAGAGCTTTTTAGGAGTTACGTAACTTAGAGCAAATTAAACAAAAGCACAAACCGGATATTTTAGCAGAATAATTTTCATATCTTTAATGTTTTTTGTGGTTACTTTATCAGTTCTTTTTTTTTTTTCTTTTTGCTTACTACAGAAAAATTACATCAAATGCAGGATAACAGAATACTGTCAAACTAAGAAGGTTTTATATGGACAGCATTAGACAGGAGCAGAAAGATCCAGTGCACTAATAGGCACGCTCACATGAGCTACCTAGTCCATTGACAGTTTTTTCCTTTGTTCTCCTTCTCGACCCACTTTCTGCCAGTGATTTGTGACATATTTTGTAAGAGATCAAATAAGCCTTTGACACCTGATTGCAATGTAGTGCTTGTTTACAGTTGCATTTTTGAAGGACCTCTAGACAAGATGGAAGGTTTAACTTAAAGTAATTAAATTTGCATCTGCTCTGTGACAGGAATTTTCTTATGTATGCATCCTGTTGAGCAACTTTTACTGTAATTGGCCATGAAGCACCAAAAGAATGATGCAGGTAGACAAAATCATTGTTGCCTACTACTAAAATCTGTCATTGTATTTCATAAGGACTGGCTTGTGCCTAGGTTTGTGCCTGGTTCTTTGAAATGCAGGAATGCCTACTTTTATTTGGAAGAGGGAAGGAAGAGATTTCCAAAGCATTGGATCTTTATCTGGGTCCTTTCACACTGCTTGAATGAGGCTAGATTCTTTAAAAGCTTGTAGCTAAATTAATCTCTTCCAGAATTACTTTTGTTTTCTGTTGAATGTTAGTTGCTATTTGTTTTGCAGTTACCTGCCTTTCGCTTTTGGCATGTCTGCCTTTGTCCTTGGGCCGATTCTTGAGCTATTTGGTTGTGGTATAGCTGAGCACTAAATTTGCATTCTTTCATCATCTTTATTTTCATGGTCATTAAAAGTATATTTGATGTGGTGTGATGTTGTTGTGCAAGGCAATCAAGACACACTAAGTAGTCTAAAGATAAGTAAGGTTTTTTTCTTCTACTATTGTTTTAAATGTGGATCTTGATTTGAAAGACAAATTAAGTGTAACTTGGTGAATGGCATTTTCTGTTTGCATTTTCAAAGCTGAAGAGCTATTTAACAGTTACTTTAAATTTACCATCACTAATTCTTATCCCTACTTTGTGATACATTATGTCCAAATGCAGCTGCTGTGATGTAGTGCAATGTACTATTGATAACTGCTGAGATTCCTTCTGTCAGATTTGAGGTAACATGCCAAGATGTTCACCTAGTACCATTTGAAGTGGTTTTATGAGGACCAAGAATTATTTGTGTCTTGCATGACCTGTCCTTATTGCTACTTTAAGTACAACATAGGTTAGAAGAAGTAATTATTTTGAGTCTACTGACTACAAGCAAGATTAATAGCTTTTGAAAGGACTGTAATGAAAGGCTGACCCAACTGGCTTTTGTATTATACCTTGTTTATCCTACTCCCATCTCTATCACCTTTGGGCTACAACAAAATGTAATTTATGTTAGCAGTGTTTCATAGAAGGTGAAAGGTCATATTTTTAATGAGGGTAGCCCTGATTGGGATTCAGGTTTTAAAATGTTGTGTGGTAGAATACAGTCAACAAAGTCTATTTAACCAAAGTGACTGCAAAAAGGAGCAAGAAAACCTATTTGACAAGAAATGAGGCTCTTTCTTTATTAGGCATTAGTAAGTTCTGCTAACTGAACTTATGTTCAGTTAAATATCTAGAAAAAAACCCCACCCAAACCAAAATACCAACTTTACAGATAATATTTTCTCTTTCTTATTTTAATGCTAAAACCAACAATCTTTATATATCTGTATATACATATATGTAAGTTCTGCCTTGAGAAGGGTAGAAATGAAATGCCCCTCCCCCAATTTGTTCCAAGGAGAAACACACCTGTGCAATGCAACTCAGCTTGTCCATATTTGGAAGCGTAAACTCTAATACTCCAGTGGGTTTTGAGTTTTCCCTTAGGAAGGAAAAGTTTAGTTACCTACATGCTTTGTTATATGCATGCCTCCTCATAGAAACAAGAGTTTTGTGAAGTAGATTATAACTTCAAGAGAATTCTAGTCAAAAGAAGTCTAGCAAGTACAGAGGAAGTTTAAGGGTCTAAGACAGGAAGGTAAAGATTTCAACTCAGAGCAGTCAAAAGCTGTTTAGAGAGGAGTTAGTGGATTTGGGTTTTCAGTATCCAAATACATACCCTGTGTGACTGCTTCTTCTCCTGAAAGCTTGTTCTTGTCTTTCATTTGTGTGTGTCATTTTTGCAAGTGACAAATTGCTTATGTTCCAGAAGGAAATGGGAAACATCTTAGAGATTTTGAATTTCATTACTGTTTGTGCAAACAACTTCTAACCTGAGTTTAGTTCAAAATTTGCATAGAGAATAAAAGTGGAATGAGCCCTCCCAGTTATTTACGACCAAACTGTCCTGCACAGAGATAGAAATTACTGAAATGCACTTCAGAACAGAGGATAATTGTTAGCTTTCCCATTTGACAACATGGCAACTGATGGTAAGTAGATTGTATAGCAGTAAACACTCTGCAAAACCACAAGGCACATAGGGTTTGCTTTGTGTGGGATTGAATAATGGAAGTCTGAGAGTGCAGCAGTTTAGTTTATATAACAGCCACCAGACATCAGCATGATATTTTGCTGATGTCGGATTTTTGTCCTTATGTTGCACTATTTTTTGTTTATCATGCTGCATAATAATGAAATATTGCCCCTATATGACATGAGCTTCTTATTCCATGGCTCTATTTAAACCCATATTTTGAGACTTTGTAGCAGTTTGAACATCGCCTTTCTTTTCCCCAGCACTCTGCACTCCTGCAGTTGTATTTGATAGCTTTTTTGCCATAGGTTGGCCTTGCTCTGCTGTCCTCCTGTGATTCCATTCCTTGCTGCTGTCTCCCTTTTTCCCTACCACAGCACTTCCCCACGTCTTTGGGCTCCTGCCATCTGTCAGCAAGGAATAGAATCACACATTACTTTAAAGCAACATAATGTTGAGATTCCCCTTCTTTTCTTCAGTGTCAGTAGGTCTTGAACTATTAGTGCAAATCTTCAAAATGATTCTTTTAAATTTACACTTGTTTTACATTATTTTATAATTAAGTTTTAGTGTTTAAAGAGAAGAAAGGACTGGAAGTTTTTGAAGTGATTAAATATTAATTTTATTCACATTTAACCCTAATTTACATTAAGGATGTTAACTGAAAGGCAGATCTTTTGAATTCAACGTTTTAATTTCCTTCTAGCCTCATTGATGAATAGCTGGATCTTGTCATATGTTCATAAAGGGTGATGGTCCATTGGGATATAAGGAATTATTGTGCTGTCTTGAATGTTCTGGGATTATCTGTTTGTGATGCTTACTCTTTCCTTAAAAAATCCAAAACCAAACTACCCACACCTTTTGTGTAAACTAAAACTGAGATTTGAAACAAAAACATGGATCAGACCATTTAGAGAAACTGTTACATTACTTTTATTTCAACAACAACATTATTCTTAAAAGTTGTGGCTGTATGACCTTCTAATGTCATCTTCTTAAAGGCTTCTCTTTTGTTCTTTTGAGTGAGACCTGTAAGCTCTCCGTGCTTAAGTCTTAAAAGATTGAATAAACTAACCATCTTTAAGCACCTTAAAAAAGCAGTCACTGCTGCCTTGCATATGTTTGATGTTTTATGTGCAGGTGAAATTTAATGCTATAGATTATGAAGTGTTATGCTGTATTTTATATACTTCCTATCCAGATTAGTCTGGTACATATGAATTGAGAGATTTGAAGAGACAAGTCTTTGAGGACTCTGGGAAATGTCTTGTCTGTCTTAACAGGACTTCAGTGTTTTGGAAATCCAATTTCTAAGGTATTTTATTGGAAGGGGTATGAAGTGGTAATATTAATGATACGATCTTCCATTACATGATGCATCTGTTACGGTATGATGAATTTAGGTTGATACGAAATACTGTGATGCATGCTATGACAGCTAGAGATAAAACTGACTGCTGATGTTTGATTTGTTTTCAGAGAATTATGTTAACTAAAATATGTTCAGTGTACTCCTGCTAAAATCTTTATTTCTACCTGGGAGTTCTAGTAGTGTGAACTTTATTTCTGTAATTTAAATTGCTTGCAGGATCATGAGTTAAAATCACAGTCTCTTACATATGTAGAAACTGCTGTGGCCCATCCTATGCGTTCAGTGCACATGCCTGCACAAGTGAAATCCTAGTTTTTGCATGCTCCACAATTAGGCATTGTTGGAAGTGATACAGACCTTTGTGCACAATGTTTAATAAATTATTGAACCTCACGGAATCTTTGAGAACAGGGGGCCTGTGTGTGACTGAGTAGTAGACATGAATAAATGTTATCCTCAAGTGTATCTAGCAGACAGTAATAGATGCTTGAACAGACAATATGAGTGTTGAGTGAATGATGGTAATAACATTAAATATTTACATATAGCAAAAGCATCTTGACAGCAGAAAAGAGACTGTCTCTGCAGTGAGGTGGATAACACTAGTGTAATAGAATACACCTTTCTATAGGACAGCTTTCTCTTCGTAACTAGCAGCATTTTTCTGTAAGGCACATATAAAATCAGCTGTTTGGAACTCACAAATACTATATTGGAGTCTACCTATTTTATATGGTATTTAAAATCTGTGACTCTTACTGTCATACAAGACACTTTTTAAGACCTCATCAGTATAATCAGGTGTTGCTGTCACTCCATGCCTACTATAATCAGGCAATGATTACTAAGTTCAAGAATCACAGAAATGTTCAGGTTGGAAAGGACCCTCGGGATGATAACCCTACTCTAAATAAAATGACCTGGATAACAATCAAATGCTTAATAGTAACCAAAAGTACATTTTGACCTGTATGTTAGCTCAGAATCATCTTAGCTTTACATCAGATTTTCTAAGATAGGAACTTTCAGAATTGTCCATAGGAAAGTTGTGCTGTGGCTATAGTCAAAAGAATTCATAAAGGCAAGAAGGAATATTCTTCTTTCACATGTCCTGTCCGCTGCCTTGCAGTTTGGGAATGAATACATTTTACTGATAGCCAGAGTCCTTGAAGTGCATGATAATTGTTTGTGTAACCTGTTTTGGTGGTTGTTGTTTTTTTGTTGGTTTTTTTTTTTTTTTTTTTGTGGAAACCTGCAAATTATGATTGCAGTGCAAGCAATACCAACTGTTCTACACTTTTAAATGTGGGTAACAGTTGACCTTCCACATAACTTGAAAAGGAAATAAGTGTGTTGGAAGCATAGGATAACAATTTTTATACTGAAGAGTAGATGAATTTTGTCAGAGACTCTTACCCTTTTCAGTACATTCACATAGCTTTCAATTATAAGAAAGAAAAAACAGAAGTGACAGTAAATTACAGGGGATACTGGTCCCTGGCTCCATCTGCCAGTTCAGGAGGCCATTTGTCCTGAAGACAACCTGTCCCACTGTTGAAGATTGAGGCAAAGAAGGTGTTAAGTACCTCTGCCTTTTTCTCATCTTTTGTTGCTGTATTTCCCTCCACTTCCAATGAAGAGTGGAAGTTGTCCTTGCCCCTTCTTTTGCCATTGATATATTTATAGAAACATTTTTTTATTCTTCTCTACAGCAGTGGCCAGTCTAAGTTCTAGATGGGCTTTTGCTTCTCAATCTTTTTTTTCCTGCAAGACTTAGCAACATCCTTAAACTCATCCTGGGATACCTCTTTCGTATATTCCTTGTCTTGTAATAGCAGAAGAGAACATAGATCACCATTTTAGAAGTGATTGCTGAAAGTCATATATGAGGTTGGTTTGTGTTTTGTTTTGATATTTATGTTAAAGACAATCCTCAGATGAGGTAATGGGAAATTTATTTGCATAGAATTCTACTTCAGCGTACTGCTTTTGTTGGAAAGATGCTTAGCAATTGTGTTCTTGGAGCAAGGGTAGCCATTCAGTGTTTCTAAGTGATCAGTGTTCCTGAGAATGTGAGTTACAGCGTGGAATGTGTAAGGTGTATGACCAGTTGAGCGCTGGTTAGTCAAGCCTGTCATGGAATGGTTTGGGTTGGAAGGAAGATTTAGAGGCCATCTAGTCTGAGGCTCTCTGCGATAAGCAGAGGCGACCTCAACTCCATCAGCTTGCCCAGAGCCCTGTCCAGTCTCACCGTGGCTATCTTCAGAGATAGGGCTTCAGCTGCCTCCCTGGGCAAACCCATTCCAGTGTTCCACCACCCTCACGGTAAAGAACTTGTTTCTAATATCTGGTCTGAATCTGCTCTTCTGTGGTTTAAAACCACTGCCCCTCATCCTGTCACCGCAGGCCTCTGGAGTCTCTCTCCGGCCTTCTTGTAGGCCTCCTTCCGGTTGCCATTAGGTCTCCCCAGAGCCTTCTCTTCTCCAGCTACTTTCTCTTCTTCAGGTATTAATGGCAAATACATTTTATTTTTTTTCTGCTTATGAGGAAAGACTCTTAATCCTGTAGAGAAAAGGGCTGCTATATTACAAGGAAAAAAATATATATTTTCCTGTAAAGATGTAAACAATAGGTTTTATAAAGAGAACATGACAAATGTAGTGTGACACACTCTCTTGGCTGAGTTTTACTTTGAGGTGGAAAGTTTTGCAGGTGATAGCTCTTCTAAGAAGCATTCCTCTGTGGGTGTAAAATAGATGTGGGCTACAGAGCTGGAATGTTGATGTGGGCTACAGAGCTGAAGTGTTGATGTGAGCAGAGATGTATTGAGCGGGGCCTGGGCTCATTGCGCTGCCTAAAGCAGGCCCCATGTTCCCTGTTTGTTTCTTGGATGTCAGGTGTTGGAAGTAATGCAGCATTTAACTTCAAGATGGAACCTGAAATCTGGCAAAGTAGCATAGCCCTGGCTTTCAAAAAGATTCTTAAAAACAGGTAAAAGATACCTGGTTTGGAATAGCTGTCTCAAGGAAACTTGTAGTTGGGGATCTTTTTGGATGGAAAGATCAGGAGTTACTCTAGTGTGAATCCTCTTCTTTCATTAACACAACTGCTAGTAGATAAAGTGAAATATTCTTGTAAAAAGCAGTAAAATTATGACGGATTCCTAAAAGCTTGGACAACAATAATTCAGTGATCATCAGACTTTGGCCTTCTTTATGGCTGTGGTAATTGGGAGGCTTTTTGCTGTTGGTACAGCGGGGGTGGTGTTGGTGCAGTTCCTTAAGATTGCTTTGTGTCAACCTATCTTTTCTCCAGTCTCCTCCGTTGAGCTTTTCACTATCATTTGATAGTGAAAGTTCTCTATGAAGCACAAATACTTTCTTTGAAGCTGGAAGTGTAATTTGAGAAGCCAGGACTAAAATTCTGTACCACATGCAAGCAACAAGATTTTCTTCCTTTTTTATTTGCTATTTAAAGTAGGGACAATATTGATTCTTGCAACAGCAGTTTGGATCTTGAGGCAGGCTATAGATTACTGCAAATACACTTTAGATGTTTTAGAGATTTGTGCTGCCCACTCACTGAGTGGAGCCTTCCCCCCCGGATTTCAAAGAGTTTTTTCAGTTCTGTAGTATGTAGGCATTTTATATCTTAACCATTTTCCTAATACAGCAGAAAGTTCAATTTATAAGTTGTGCTGTTACATTCTAACCGTCGATATGGGAATTTTAATTTGGGAATCTTCTTTCATTCCATGCCATTTCAATGTCCTTTGTTTTTTGTGTTTTTAAAAACTATTTATTTTATGCAGATATATAAATAAATATTCTTTGCTCATAATATAATTTTCAAGGTCCAGACCCTATAATAGGCAGGATCTGAGCATGTGCAAAACTTAGCCAAAAGCTTATATTTTTATATTGGAGTCTGTGGTATAAAAATCACAAGACAGATTGTTTCCAAGTGTGGTTCTTTTGCAGCCTATGTAGTTTTCATGAGAAATGTTTTAAAAGCCATTCTTCCTCCTCTTAATTCTTACCCCTGACACTACTTGTTACTTCAGAAGTTGAAGAAATTACTTTTAAAGCAATTTCTAAGCCACTTTCTTCAAATTTTGTGGTACAGGTTGTATTTCAATCAGAAAATGCATTTAGTGTCCTCCTATAGTAGTAAGTCTGCCTTGTGGGGATTGTAGATTCCTTTTTTTTTTTTTTTGTCAGATTTTGATTCCTTGTTCTGTAAAATGAAATTTTAAAAATGTACCCAAAAGTTTATTGGCTTTGTTTAGCTTAATGAAGCTAAGAACATGAAATTTAGAATCATGAGGCACTTGAAATGGCAGTTTAATAATAGACCTTGTTGAGGGTCGTTTTCTACTAAAATTAGTACTATAAAGTGTTAATATGTTGCTATCCATTTCATGGTGAAAGATGTAGGGTTCAGGTGCAGAATTTTTGATTTATTAATCTATCTCTAAAGCATCAAAAAATAAATAGTGTCCATGTGCTAAATGCCTACTGAGTATGAGGACCTTTCTTTGCCTTGTGTAAAAATCTTCTGAAATAAAAATGCAGAGACCAATGTCAGGGATTATATTACCATTTTTTATTGCAACATGTGCTTCACCTAGGCAAGTAAATTGACAAATTTTTTTTAATTGGTAAACAATTATACTGTCATTCAACACGTTAATTTCTATTCACCATAAAACGTATTTCAGCCTCTTCACAGTTTGTTTTTGTTTTGGTTTTTTTTTGGCTAAATTGCAAAGTTTAATTAGTTTTTGTCAAACTAAGTAATGAACAGCAGTACTAGTCAGCAGGATTAACTGACATATGGACGGGCTGCTATCTCCATGAAAGTGGTGATAAATAAGATGGCAGAAGTCTACAAAGTGTCAAAATGCAAGCAAGGAATGCATGTACAAAGTTTATGTTGCTCTAAACCACTTCCTTAAGCTGTGAAAGCATCCAGATAAAAATAATAGCAGTTACAGCCCATTCAAACAGAAAAAAATACATTGAAAGTTAAGTAAAATATTTTCCTAAAACCAGCTCCATAAAGTAGTCAGAGCTCTCTTAGTCCTCTCTGTAGTTTAGGCCTTAAAATATACTGGGGCTTGTCCTTTTCTGCAAGGTTTTTATTGGTTTTGGGTTTTTTAATTATTTATTGACAGTAAGAGCAGGCCATAATAAAAATGTGTATAACAATTTATCAGCTATTTAAGGAAGCATATGTTTGAGTTATAAAGAAGGGGAGGAGTCTGCCTCATCATGACCTCTCTTTGTCTTTTCTTGACAAATAGTAAGGCTTCTCTTGGGTGCTGCTTGGACTCCACACTTGAGCTGAATTAGCTTTTGACCTTTTCATGTACTATAAATCTAGAGACTGAAGTGAAATCGGCCGTCACTAGGTGGCACTGAAGCATCGTTGTACGCCAAGTACAGGCGAGCTCCTCATTGCCTACTAGAGCTGCCTGAGTTTCTACGTGTCAAGGAAATTGTTTTATTGTTAAAGGGCATAGTGTAATATATTCATCTCCATCCATGGCAGCCATTTAATGCCCTGAAACATGCCCTCTCACAGTTCTGGCCTGTTGACTATGCTTATTTGGTGTAATAATTAGCAGAATTTCTCACTAACAGCAGTGCTTACTAACACCTCACATTTTCCTATGTGTTTTTGTACGTGATGGATTGTGCATTCTATGAATAAAGTTAAGCAGGTCACATCCTAAACCCTGTACAACACAGCTATTTTCTGCACAATAGTTTTGAATAGATATATATTAACTCCTTTCTAATCCCTCTGCTGTGTAATGCAAGCAAACTCGAGTCTTTTTTTTTTAATAGGCTATTGAAAACTTGTAAGCACAGAACAGTTGTCAACTTAAAGAACCAAGGAAACTGAACGTGGGCTTACAGCAATTAGAGTACACTGTCTTGTAACAGTAGTGTGCTTTAGAACCCTTTTGTAATGCTGTATGAAGTCTGGTAGACATCTCAGTACCGCATTCTAGAGAAAAAAAAATCTTCTATATATGCTAAAAGCTATCTTCTGTCATGATGTTGAGTTGCTCTGTTTAGTATAGAAGTACAGGTGGAAAGTCTGAGTTACACATCTCCTGGTTTGGTTGGGGTTTTTTTGTATTTTATTAGCTGGAAATATGTATGTTGAAAATTACTCTGACCAAAAAAAAAAAAAGTGCTGTGGTGGAGATCTCTGTCGTAGTTCTTTCCAAATGCAGTGGCAAGGACAGATAAGATTCCCAAATATTTTTTAGGTAAAGCTAGTCTTTTTTATTTGAAGTTTGAAATAATAATTAAAAAAAAAACAAAACCATACTGAAACACCCATATAATAAGTTAATTCAAATAATTGCAATTAGAGACACTTTTTATATGGAAGATCAACTCTGCATGGAGACCATCAAACCTGTGTCACTTCTGGTTTAGATGGGAATTGCAGTGTTAAATGTTGGTCTTGCAGTTGCCTGACATAAAGTCTTCCTTTCCAATGACTTATTTTTTAATCCTACAATGTTCATTCTTTTTCACTGAGCCCTTTTTGATTTCTGGTTACCATTGAAGCAACTCCATTGTAGAAGAGGAAGTCATACAGCATGTTATGCCAGCAAGTAAGTACAAAGGTGGCTCTGGCAGCTTTCTCTTAATGTCAGTTCCTTGCCCTCAGCCTCCCTTGTTAATGCATCTGAGCTGCTGTCACTCAGATGGTTTTGACACAGACATGCATGCTATATGTCAGAAAGAGTGGCCTAGAATTTAGAATTTGTTTGAGAGTACTCCAATATATAAAATCAACATATGAAGTTATAAAATGGTTTACTCCATCCTCGTGGACATTCTGAATAAAATAAATATATTTATCCTTCTTTTTGACATACCTTCCAGGAAGGCGAGGGAGTTTAGAATTTTAAGGTGTCTGTAGTATTTTCAATTGGACAGAAACTTACCTATGTGCTTTTAATTTTATGATAGTTCAGAACAATCCTTCTTTATCAAGTTGTAATTTCATACTAGAGTTTTTTTGTTTTGCGTGTTTATTATGAAAGGTTTTTACTCATCCTTGCCATTCCTATTCCTGCCTTTGTGCTAATTCACCTGTGGCCTGTCTGATCATATTCTTACATAATCTCCACAAATATTTACTTAAAAATACAGAGACTTATTTGGTGCTCTTTTGTGTCATTGGATCATTTCATGGATTCAGTATTGATTGTTACCGCACAATTAAGCATGTAGCAATCTACTACAGCCTTAGTATCTGTTATGGATCAGTATGTCTGCATCTCTTCTTCCTTTATTTAGATAACAAATCCAAACCCTTCTGAAATGTAGGAGTTGTATGTTTATTAAATTTGGCAGTAAAAATACACAGTCTTACAATCCTAGGATTCTTTTTCAACAGAAAGGGGCAAATAGGAAAAAGGAGAATTGTGTTGGAATTTGGAGTGGTCCTCTGCCTATATATGTTGTTTTCACCTTCACAAATCCAGACTATATTTGAGAACAGTGCTGAAAAGGGAAGAGATGCTTTTAAAAAACAAGGCTTGTCATTGCTATACCACTTCACTGTAATACTCTCACTGTTATCACAGTAGTAGAATCTATCATTATCTAGACTCTTAGAACAGTTAGGAATATGTGTATGGGGCGAAAGGTCAGATAAAAGATGCCCTAAATAAATGTAATACACACAGAAGACTTAAAAGATGCTTTCTCTGTGTGTCCATTTTGGCTGTGTAGTGCTGCTCTGCAAAATTATGCCTGATCATTAAAGTGAAGGGAAGAGGTTTGTATATGCAGATAATAAAAATGAAAACTGGAAATGAAGTATTAGTCTTTGCAAGAGTTAGGATTGTTTTGTCAAAACAATTTTATTTGAAAAAGTTCTTTAGTTTGTTCAGCAAATGTATTCTGAAGCAAAATACTGATTTGCATTTTGAGATCTGCCTTGGTTCAGTACAAAGGAGATGACTTAAGACATCTACTTCTTTCACAGCAGATCAATATGCTCTTGTGTTTTACCTCTTAGTATACCTGCACTTGTTCTTAAACTCTTTGCTCAATTTTCTTTTACTCATATCCTATTATTAGTCCTTCCCATAGCCATAGTTCTTTAGCTTTCTAGTACTGTAAATGTTCCAAGTACTGTGAAATACAGATCCTGACAAATTCTTGTCCAAGTTTGCTTGAGTACTGAGACATAAGAGTGGTGTTAAAAATTCTCTCTTCGGACTTCAGTAAAATATATTCTTATGGACGTACGCTAGGCTCTCCCAATTCATGGACCACTGCTGTGTGGCAGATGAACCAAAACCAAAGTGAGGGCTAAAATGCTTGAGACAGTGTGGCTCTACTGCCTACAGTTTATTTGGTTAGGCTGTATATGCTTAAGGAAATAGGGATAATACATTGTAGTCTGCTGGTCTAAACAATTTCTGAACCACTGAAATAGATCATTTAGAAAGGCATCCAAACTAGATATAAAAAAAAAAAACAAAAAACAAAAAACCAATTCCTGTAGGGAGAATTCATCTCACACAGTGGTGAACAGCTCCTATATATATGTATATATATATATATTTAATTCTTCTGTTTATCATATCCTTGAAAAGGACAAAGCACAGAGATTGGAGAGGCAAAATACATGGTGATGCTTCTGCAGCTGCAACCCAGGACACTGAGCATAGACCTTCCTTCTGAGTATTCTCTCTGTGGTGATTTTGTTAATTATTTTGTAAATATAGGGCTGATACACGTTTGAGCAGGTATCTGGTGAAATGCAACTAGCACAAAAGGAGAGTGGTCTTGGAATATGTTTCTTGTTATCTTTAAGGCTTTCAACCATTTTCCTGTCTTTTCAGTCTGGAATCAAGAATACAGTTGAATAATCAGGTATGATGTCTTGGAAGGCATCACCAAATTTGTAACTGCTTTTGTGTTTCTGTAGTTCTTAATGTGCTAATAAATGCTCTGGAAAATAGTTTAGTTCTGTAAATATCAAGAGTCAACAATATTGTAATGGCCTACAGAGATGTTCAAATACTATGTAATGGGTATGACAGTTACAGTATGTGAAATTTAATGCTCTAGCTCCTTATTGATCTTCCTTGTAGCCAATTGCATGGCACAAGCATTTGCACTTTGCACCTGCTCTTTCTACATTAACACTGTCTTCAGCAGTGTTATCATGGGGATTTTGGAAGCCACACTTAGTACTGCATGTAAGTATTTAAGGAAATACCTTCTTTTTTTTTTCTCTCTTTTTTTTTTTTTTTTTTAAATTTTCCCTAAGTATCCTTTTGCTTTTCACTTTTTACCTTTCACTGCTGTTTCTTCTGTGTGATATTTTAACACTTAAAATACTCCTCCCTCCCTTTCTTGGAAGTTTCCTTGTCACACATGGAATACTTGTACCATTAACTATCAATATATACAGGACCAGAAATCCTGCTACTCTCATGATTTTGTGACAGTTAATAAAAGCTGTGGGAAAATTAATTGCATCTTATAACATAGTTTGTTCTGAAAAATTCAGTTAGCATGACCTGCTTGTACGTGCATTTGAAAATTCTTTGTCTGCATCTACAGAAGTTGTAAGCCTGTTACAAACGTTCTGAATCTTTGTCTTGAGCTCTGTCAGCCCTCTGTTTTTCATTCTGAAGGCCCTTAGTTCATTTTCTGGATGTTGGTCACCATGTTTGCTCCTACTTTGCTGCATTAATTAGATGTTATACTTGAGTCAAATCTGTGCAGTTCCCTATTGCAGATGTGTGATGTTTTCCAAAATGTTTTGATTCTTAATGTGTCTTTTTGTCTCCTTGTGTTGTTCAAGGAGAAACAGCACCGTATTTCCTTTTCATAAGCACCTTCTGGAGCTCCTGAGGCTACATAGAACTTACGCACATATTCTGATAATAAATGTCAGTAGAAGTTAGGCAACATCAGTAACTTCTTAGTATCATTAGAATATGAGAGGTATGCAGACAGCAATGCCAGTTGTATCCTTGTTTCAGTATTAACTCTGGTTATAATCTATGGTTTTATCTGTTTTTATTGAATCTTTTGTTTGTTAAAGGGTTGGTGCATAGTATTTCACAACTGGTCAAACCCACTTGGTTTTTTGAGACAAATTTTTTGCTACTTCATGCATAATCAATTGCTGGTGACAGTCATGAAAGTTCTTTGCTGATTTTTTTGGACATGAGCTGGTTAAGAACTAAGAAATCTAATTTTTCAGCTGCTATGGGCTATTTATTGGTGAAACTGTGCAAAGCATCACATTCATAAATGGTTTAGTGTCCTTCTCTATCTCTTGTGATTCACAAACGTTGATCTAAAAGAATGCACTTTTAAAATAGTTTAATAGGTCCATGTATTCTTCTGTGTCCATACGTATAAGAAGAAAACAAAAAAACTAAATCTGATTTAAACTTGGTTAGTGTTTTGAAACAGTTTGAGTGTTCTTGCATCTCACCTAATGATTCATTTACCAAGTGATTCCTACTGGAAGAGAATGCACAAATAATAGCAGGAACAAGAGATGGATGATGGTGTCAAGATGCTTGCATTGGTGGCAGAAATTTATTGATGGGTATACTGAGGAGGCTTAGGAGCATTTTTCTGACAAAATGTGGCCATTTGAACAACTTATTTCAATTTGTTTTATGATTACTTAAAGTGCTAATCCACGCGTGTCAAATCTTCACTCAGCTGAGCAAGAAAATTGCTAGTACTGTTCCATTAACAGCCACTAGCCAAAGGAACAATGTTTCTGTAGGTTAAAACAACAATTAAAGAGCCCTTAACACATCAAGGTGGAGAGAGAGGGGATACTGAAAGCGAAGACATTTTATACACCTTGCTAAGTTGCTTTGGTGCATAAATTAACTCTGAGTTCAGTTACATCAATCCAGTATATTGTGCATATGCATGACTGGTCTGCATGTGTGTGTGAACCAAAATCTGGCCCTGGTCATTTATGAGAAAGGGTAAGAGGTTGAAGTGTGCAAGCCAAGTCAAAGAGTACCTGTGCAGGAAGGAGTATCAAGTAGTCTTTTAGAAAGCTGCTCAGTTACAAATACTGGTGTTAGACTTGAGGTCTTTGCAATACAGTAGATTGTTCCTTATACAGTTTTCCATAGCCAGATCACTTGTACTGCACCCTGCTACTTTTGTCACTAGGCTGGTTTGTTCAGTGGAAGAGCAAGATGCATAATGGTTATAATAAATAACCAACATAAAGTTTTGTAGTAGAGTTAGGAAATGGATTTATGGGCTATTAATTATTTTTAGAGAGTCGCAGACAGTTTAAAGGAATTAATATATTACACTAATAATGATGACAATGATGCACGTTTTTGTCCTTAATGTATATATAAGGGGCAGATGGAGGATGCAAAATGTGGTACAGTATGCTCATATGTCTGCCAGTGTTCTTGACAGGCTGGATTATAGGAAGAATGTGGCATAGGCAAGGCTTTTGGTAAAACTTGAGTATAATGAAGTGTAACCTGGAAATACAACTTTTTCATGCAAGTAAATGGTGCTGTAAAATTGTGGAGTCCCTTAAGATCTCTTAATGAGTGGAGTTTACAGAAATCATGTCAAGAAAAAGAACCTCTTTAATATATGTGATAATGGTGAAATAAAAGCTATAATAGTGCATTTAAAATGAATTTTTTTTTTATTACTCTAGGTTCATTTCTGATGTAACTAGTTTAGTGAGCTCTGAAGTTTTAATAGCTAACAATTGGAAAGCCCTGTAGTTTAAACAAATGTCAACTTCAAAAATAGCATTCTTTCTTTAAGAAACTGTCCCAAACTCAATGTCTGTCTTTTTTCTTTTTGAAAAGTGTGTGAATGAATGCTAAGAGGTAAGGTCCTGAAAGTTCCTCTAAAGTGATGCTTTTTTTCTAGATGGGAGTTTAGTTTTGTCACAAATATTTTACTGTATAGGATATTAAGTCTTCCTCTGTAAAACTATTAAGGTTTCACTTCAGAGCGTTAGCTCTTTTCTTCACACATGACTTGGGAAAAAAAAAAAATCTGTTTTATAAAAGCTAATTAAACAGTAAGAGAAGGTTGAAAGAGAAACACAGGCCCTTATATTCTTAGGTGAGTTAAAAGCTAATAGAAGAAATTCTTGGAAGAAAAGAAAAAATAACACCACCAAAAAAACCAAACCAAAACCCAAAAGTTGGCCTCTGAACTTGTGATTCAGGTCTTTCTTTCATGGCAAGATGCATTCCCAGTCCCTTGCTGAATATCATAGCAGGAGCATTCCTCTTAGAAACTCCAAAATACTGTATTTTCATTGAATACAGCCTTTTAAAGGGAATAAGGAGGTGAGATTTTTCCGGAGTAGTAACAGTCATGTTCTATGACATTCTACTTGTTTGAGTGAAGGACAATATTTTAACTGCTTGGTGCATTTTATCTTAAGTACTGGAGGGGAAAAATGCAGGTTTTTGCTTGTTAGTGTTCTCACACATTAGAAATTCTTGTGAATTGCAGTCTTAACTTTGTTAGAATTATGTTCAACAGGATTTCAATGTCATTTCAATAAAAATATTATAATACATTATTTTGACCAAGACAGTCATCTATAAATTGGAAGATGAGTCTTGATTTCTGATGTACTTGATGCTGAAACTAAGTGGGGATTCTGTTTGCAACATTATGGCCTTCACAAGCATTTAGAGCATAGGTACTGAGTTTTTGTTTTACAATTAAGAAAGAAATGGAACCTTTTGAGAATGGTGTTGGCACCCTGCAGGGAAATGTCATCTGCAAACATATTTTTACACTGTTATGCTCTTTGCCCAGAAAATGTCATGAAGTCCCCTATTTCCCTTATACCACTTAATTTGAAAATAACAAGCCATGTATGTGTAACATGACTGCATTTTGGCTGTGACTTTGGTGTGTACTGTTTCTATTACTTCTCCTGCTCTATAACATACAATGTCTTACTGCTATTGCTGTAAAGAAACTTTGGGAGGAAAAAAAGTAAAAATAATGTGGATAGTAATTGATAAATTCCACTTAATACTATTCCACCTGCTGAATTCTACAACTAACCATCTCATTGCTAAATCAGTTTAATGTTAATAAAGTAAGATTGCTAGTATCTGCAGGAAGTTCACTGCATATTCTAAGATTAGGCATTATTAGCAGTATTCCACTTATCAGAGTCAGATAGAGATTTGCTAACACTCAGAGCAGCCTACAAAGTAATGTATTTGCAGAGACTTTCTCCTTTCTGAAGACCCAAGTAGAAGACTTAGCAAGGTTTCTTGAGCAGGGCACAGTGCATGATGACTGCATGTAGGGCTGGTATGCAAGATTGTTTCACACATTGGCTTGGCTAATGTATATATGAAAATCACATTGTTTTTTCAAGTGTAAGAAACATAATATAGGTACCAAAATAAACTATTACAGTGTCTATTTTTAAATTGTGAAAATCAGATTTAGAGAGATGCTTTTTTAGATACTTGATATCTTTAACTGAAGACATTTATTTTATTATTTGTTTTTTAAACTTACTTAGGGATTTATGTGTTAGAAGAGCCTGTAAATAATGCTTATGTAACAGTGCTTAGACTTACATATCAGCCAGTTGGCATAGCCAGATCTTCAGTTGTTCTTTTTTCACTTTTTGGAGTAGCTTGATGTTTTTGACATCTGTGTGACAGCTTCTTGCATAAGAGATGAGGAGTGTGTTATACCACCCAGCTGTGTGTATTAGTCTGTACATCAAGCTGAAGAGCAGCACTTAGCCAGATCTGACAATCAAATGTGAACTAGTACTACCTATACACAAGAGTGCATTTTAATGTTGCGTGCTTTTTGCCAAGAGGCTGATACTTGACAAAGAAATTGTCAAAATCTCTCTTCTTCCCACCTCTTTTTCTTTTTTCTCTTTTTTTTTTTTCCACCAAAGATGTGTCTGTGTTGAACTTTTTTTTTTAATGTAGTTTAATATGGCTTACAGGTAAAGCCAGTTTAATATTTACAGTGATTTCATGTATTGCAAATGTAGCAAGCTTTTTGTAAAAGAGGACTGCTAATATTTTAGAACATACAACAACTTAACATGTCCTTTTCTGCCAACTTAATTACAATTTATATTATGCTTGGTTTTGCCACTGTCTTCCTATCAACATAACAGCAGCTTGTCCCCAAAACCAAGAAAACCAGAGAAATTACATTGCTAGATCATAGAAATAATTGCACATTTGTCTCTTTAATGCAATGTGTTTTGTACTTGGCTGTTGATATATTGATTTCCAGTCTAATGTTCTGTTTCCATTTTACCTTTCCGAAACAGAAAAAAAAGCTTCTTGAAGAACTTGGAGAGAACAAACTTCCATATATGACACCAGCTGATGCAAATTTTCAGCAGCTGGTAGGTGTATTTCTTTTAACTGTACTTACTTTAATCTGAAATGGCTGTTTGCAGGGAATAATAAATAAATCTTGCTTCAAAGAGACACTGTGAAATGTGAAAAAGGTGTCCCAACGGTTGATAATATAATTGCAGGTGGTACAAAACAGGATCTCTAGATTTGGGATGTTCAAGAACAAACACTTAGTGAAAAATCATTTATTTTCAGGAGTTTGCCACAAATATCTGTTCTTGAATACCAGGAAACACAAGTAACAATTCTTTTTTAAAGAAGTACATATTGCCATTCTTTTAAGGTTTTGGGCAGTGGTGTTTTGTTCTTTAGTTGTGAAGAGACCTATTCTTTGTCTTGGCTATAGCAAAAAATATTAACGTGGAAATTTGCAATGATTTGGTTTAATTCTGCTTTTAAAGAGAAAGTAATCCTTATGACTGCTTACAAAAGGAACTGTATAAACTGGAATGTGCCTCAGGTGAAACCAAGTAAAAGTAAAACTAGGACCAGTAGCCACATGAATTTTTAACCAAATAACTGTACAGAAGAGTATAATGAAATTAATAGGATGTTATATACCTATTGTGGATCTTTGTAGGTCAGCTACAAAACATATGGCAAGAGATGTAGGTTCAGTCAGAACAAATCACGACATGGTAAGATGAAAAGCATAAGGAAGAACCTCATAGTTTGAACAGCTACAGCAAGCATGCTTACATTGCAGGCATGTCACCTTGCTTGTATTGATATATGGCTCAAAGATGTATTGGTAGCATGAGAATAGGTCTGTCTCTTCCCTGGAAAGGATGAATTTCTTTTTTACAGGATTCAAAGGCCAGAAAAGTTTAGGGGACACACTATACTATAGAAAAGGAAAGATGAGTTTGTGAGCCAAATACTGGGCTTGTGACTCTGTTGAAGTCCACTTTTGTGTCGGGATTACAGCTGTGATAGTGAGCGTCCTGTGTACTTCTCATGTTTCTGGTTCATAGTACAGTGCTGGCCATAGTGGACGTAAGTTCTTGATTGGGATCTGTAACAGCTGTAAGGTTAACAATATTAAAAACATATAGCTTGCTGTGAACTGTAAAGGCACTTCTGTGGTTAATGGCAAGGAAGAGTCTAGAACAGCTAAAAGAATTTTTTTCTTTAAAAAAGAAATAAACTATAGACATTCTTTTCAGTCTAAAACTAATGCTCAAGAAGTTCTTCCCCTTTTGAGATTCAGACAGCTTACTGTTTTCTCCTTCCTGGTCCTGTGAACTTGTTTGTTCACTAATGTTGTATCAGTTGCTAAGAGTTGCTGTGCTCAACATCTTTTCTCTGTCTTCCTGAATCCGCGGTCTTTTGATGCTGATGTGGAGAAGAGAAGATGGATCCAAGGTTGCCCAGGTGGCATCTCGCTTGCTCAGTATCAGTAACCCATAAATGTAGAAGATGATGGAAACAAGCAGTGAAATCAGATCTCAAAGGAGTTTAATACATTATTTTTGCAATATACTTCTTGTGTAGTGTGTGTGTGTGGCATGGTAGGTATTTTTAAGTACAGGTGATAATCATAATCATCACAAACACCTTCTAAATTCTTACTGTGGTTATGAAATGTTGCTTTAATCCGCAGGTCTAGATATTACAGGCTCCATGGTGCTTAAATGTATTACAGATGCAGGAAAAAAGAAAGGCAAGAGTTTGAAGACCACAAAATAAAATATCACATACAGTTTAGTTTTACAGCCTTTCTTTCCTGGAGAGACCTGCCTTACTCCTCTAAGAATCCACCCCTTATAAAGCAGTATTCTTTGAGCACGTTAGTCAGGTTAGGTAGAATGCAAGTTTGAAAACTAAAGTATTCTGTCAAGTATGGAAATGTACAGACTGAACAAAACCAAAAAAAATCCATCACAAGCAAAACTTGACTGGCATTGTCTTCCAATGTGTCTTGCCTGATGTGGGATTTTAGAAATGAGCCCCGAATCCTAGGTTGAAACTATGTAACATTTAAAGCCAGTTGTGAACAGGAAGTCATCTGTTAACAAGGCAATTCACAAATATCTGGAGCACAAAGTGGCACTTTGCTTATCAAGGGTTCTTATTGCTGGTTTCTCTCACCTAGGTCATTCCAGAGGGGACTTCTGTGTTCTGTGCCACCATTAATAGTGAAAGCATGTGTACATTTAAAATAATGTGTAAAACTCATATGATGCCTAATTCCTCACATGTATTTTTTTTGTCCTGTAGTTACCAGTAACATACCTGCTTCTTTCTGAGCGAATACTGAATTGACCTTTCATACTTGCTGTCAGAGCTACAACACAGAGTACATGATTACTCCCCCCTTCCCCATCCCCCCAAACAATAAGGTGTCCAGTATGAACCCAGCATTCACCCCTCTGTTCTGATCTCTTAATGCTTTCCTTATGTAGTACATAGCACAGCGACTGGTTGGAGATTTAAAGACGACCAAACTGGTTTCATGTGATGTGTCAGAAATGTTTCCACTTCCTCATTTCTTCTGAGGTACCAGCATAGATTTTTAAAAATTTTTTTGGGGGTTTTGTTTTTGTTTTAAGATAGAATCCTAGTATACTGGGTAAAACTCAGGATAGTTCTTTAGCGTGTAGTCTTAAAACATGACCCAAAGGTAACATGCCTCTGACCTGGCTGGCAACCAAATGTGGAAGACATTACCTCTGCAGTTCAGGAGGGGAATGCAGTGTTGTTACCTTTTGTAAAATCTGTGTGTTTCCTTTCTAGTACATGTTTTCAGGCATTTAGTTGCTTTACATTGTATTGTTACTGCTCTGCTGTTTGTAATAATTGCTTGGAATTTCATGTGTGCAGTTCCTGTCAGAAGTTCAGTATGACTTGAGTACATCCAATATAGAGAATTGTTTAAAGAAGTACTAGAATGTTGCTATGGAACTGGTAGTACACTTTCTTTTATGCATATAATTTGCAAAATCAAACAAGTAATAATCTTTATATGTCACAACATAAATGTTCAGTCATTGTTACAGTTATTATAGTTCTCATCAGCCTAGACCCACACATTTGATTGTAGCCTGTCTTTGAAAATTCTGAAAAGTTGTAGTAAATCCTTAGAATTTGCAGTTATTGATTTCAGTACTTACTCTTTATGAGAGTTTTTTTTTCACTGTACTGTTCAAAGGCTGATGATAAAAAGCACTGATGGAAACGAAGGGGGAAAGATAAAAACCTTTAAAAGAGTAGTTTTGGGCTTTTGGCAAGGTCAGGCAAATTACATTTATCAAGTTAATTTTCAGTTCCCTTAATGAAAGCTGGGCTCTAGTGTTCTGTGCTGAGGCTTGTGGAAGGTCCTTCAAACAGATATCTGGGACTATTTTCACTCTTTGGTATTTAAATTTAAGCATGTAAATACTGTTGTCAGAAATTACCATCTGAAGATAGTGTTAGGGATTGTTTTTCCCTCTCCCTAGGAAGCAATGAAGAAAGGGGGTCAGCTTCATTCTAAAACTTCACAAGAAATGGTGACAAGGCTAATAGATAAATGAATTTTTCTTTTTTTGTGTAATCATTACTTTAAAAATAGACTTTGTATTCCACTTTTAGTAGAAACAAATGATCCTATAAACCTGCCTCTTCAGTGTTGGAAGATTACAAGGTGTTATGCAAAAGTCTGGTTTTGTGCAGTAAAAAATGCATCTACTGACTTACTGCCTGGTTTGTGTTTTTAAAAGGCACCTCTTCTGGATTTTAAAATTAGTTTCCTGAAAGGTTGAAATCTGACTTGGATGTAGATAGTACTAAAAAAGTGGTTGTGAGTTGTACCAGAAGGAGCCCACAGGTGGGTCATAGGCCAGTGTGATGCTTTTGTGCTGGTGGCTTTTATATGTTTTTTTAAAAGTACTTACCTTATAAACTATTATGTTAGTAAAAGTTCTGATAGATTAGTTCTATGCGTCCATATGCACTTGCCCTTTTGCCTAATGCCTTCAGACTTCAGTGACTGACTTCTGTCCCCAGATTTCTGGGCACTAAGAAATAGGTACAGTTAGCATTCAGAGCTTCATGACTGCTACTAGATACCTGATAGGCATGTATTACAGCCTTTCCCTTACTAAGGGCACTAACTTGCTTTGCTTCAGGTTTCTTGCCTATTAGTTTTCAAGAAATTCATAGCAACTTAGTCTTTTTAAGAACCTACCCACTAGCTTTTATCCACTTTGCCAAATACTCAGGAGTAGTTAAAAGCAGATTTACAGGCAACCAATAAAAGGTATCATTATGTGATACTCACTTGATTAGAAAAACAGATAAAGAAAATAAAATTAGCCAAACCTTTCTGGAGTGGGCAACAGTATTTTGCATAGAAAGTGAGGTAGTACTGATTAACAGTGCTATACCTTGCTGAGAGTTGTTGACCTCTACACACTGCTGGATTCTGAACTCCAGTTGATACCAAAACTGGTGTGTCAAGATGAGGGTATGAGGAAAAAGAATATTGCAGGTGGGGAGATGGAGAGGAACAAAAGTTCAGAATTCTTCTTTTATCTAAAAGGGGAATTGCTATATTAAATAAATAAAATGGGAAAGAAAACAAACACAAAACCCAAGTAATTGGCAGGCATTGATAAATGTGAAACAGAACAAACCAGTATGACAAGGACTATTTTGAAGGTGAAGGTGCAGCACAGCACAACATTGGTCTGTTTTGAACATTTTTGTTTTCATTTTATTTTTGCCCTTAAACTGTTGCTGTCTGAAACAATTTCTGTTCAAATTTCTGTGCATCGGAATGATACAGAATGGTCTTTCCCACCATGGCAATAGAGGAAGATTTGCTTTGCTCAGTAATCTGTTGTTTATTTGCTTAAAGGTAGCATTATATCCAGATTCATCAGGGGAGCTTATATGTTCTATTGATTTATGCCAGAATCCTTAGATTTGTTTATTTAGAGGTTTACTCTTGTGATACTCTCTAGTTACACTCGCAGCTGGTACATATCGACAGTATGTGCAATATATTGGAGTATGAGAATTAAGTAACAAATACTGGCATCTATTTCTCCACCATTTTCTGGACTCATGTCTGATAACTTGTCAAATTAGCCTTGTCTGTTCTTGAATGTATGAAGTACTTCAGTTCCTGTAAAACTAATAATTATTTTCTTGGTTTTGTTGTTTGGTGGTTTGTTTTTTGTTTGTTTGTTGGTTTGTTCTCTGTTTTTGTTTCTCCTTTAGTGGAAGTCCAAATATTCCAAGCTGATTTTCAGAAAATCTGATGCAGTACCTGAGGAGCTCCATCAAATGGTACAAGAAGGTTTTCTGGCCTTGCAAAAACACAATTGTTTCTTTCAAGATCTTGTAAGGATCAAAGGAAAAGATTTTGTTACCCCAGTGTCTCGTATATTAATTGGAAACCCAGGATGCACTTACAAGTACTTGAACACAAGATTATTTACAGTCCCCTGGCCTACTGAAGGTTATGACATAAAATACTGCAGTCCTCAAATACATGATGCTTGTAAAGCATTAATTAAACTTAATGACTACTTGCATAATGAAGCAGTCAAGGCATTGCAAGGACAGAATTCGTTTGAGACTGAGGAAATGAAAGATGCTACTGTAATAGATAGGGAACAAAATTTTGCTACTTCTCTTACGAGGAAAGAGTCTGTTTCAAAAGATCAAAGCAGTTGTGGTGTTCCAGAGGATGACTATGTAAGTCTGAAGAACAGGACATCTTATAATGTAACTTTATTAAATTATATGGATCCACTACAAATGCTGTACTTGAAACAAGAACCTTACTTTGGAATGGGGAACATGGCAGTGAGCTGGCACCATGATGAGGATCTGGTTGAAAGGTCAACTGTTGCTGTGTACAGTTATAGCTGTGAAGGTGAGTGATGTGAGGTATGATTTGACTAGTGATATAAATGTCTTAAATCCCTAAAGCTCTTTTATGTTTCCTCGTGTGTACTTGCATAAGCACACCTGCTTGTTAGTCTGAAGCTGTCACATGTTTCTGAGTAAGTTGTGGTACTATTTTTCTACTCAAATCTGTACAAAATACACTTGTGTTTACTGCA
The DNA here is from genome assembly GCA_013396835.1 of Psilopogon haemacephalus. Taxonomy (NCBI): domain Eukaryota; kingdom Metazoa; phylum Chordata; class Aves; order Piciformes; family Megalaimidae; genus Psilopogon; species Psilopogon haemacephalus. Next base: position 330,255 of record VWZI01021768.1, on the reverse strand, counting down.
GCTGGCATATCACTTGTTCTCTAAGTAGATTTAAAAGCTGGCATGATTAACTTGCTGACAAAGAGCCAGGAAATCAAAGTCTGTCAAATATCTATTTCAGGTTAAAGCATGTGCATATCCTCTGTCCTGTAAAATGTGTCATTGTACCTGACATCGCCATCTTTACAGTGTTATGTGTCACAGACAGCCTCACTTCTGCTTTATGCTGATTTTACTATTCTTCCATTGGAAAGATCATTTTAGGTTGGTTTTGGATACAAGTATTACTGTATTTGTTTGGAAGCAAACACCTTTTGTCTAGGCATGCTGTAGTGCTGATGCACGTTTTGTGAAGATCTTGGCCACATTTCTGTAGTTGGGAAAGGTGGAAGTTTTCCATTAAAAGACCTTTTGTCTGGCAGGTTTTGCAGCAACTTAGGTTACTGAAAAGCTATTGAAAAGCAGTGTGTGGGAGAGAAGTATAGGGGAAGAGTCATTAAACGTTTTAAAGTACTTTCCACAATTTTATCCTTATTTAAGAACATGAGGATATGGATTTTTCTACTAACAAATTTTTAACAAAGCCTTGGAGATTCTTTATGGCTTCTAGTTTTCTGTTCTGATTTTCTGAATGCAAGATTATAATATAGATTTGATTTGAATTTGCAGATGCTCTCTGTTATATTTTGTAATTCAACTAATTTTTGGTTCTTAAAAAGAAATCCTTTCATGTTTACTTCAAAATGTGGGAAGAGTTCACATCGGCTTTTGGTAGGATTTGGCTAAAGACCATGATGTAAAAATAACAGATTACGTTTTCATATGCATTCTCTTGTTAGTTTTGTTATTCCTTTTGAAACTGTGGGTCACTTTGCTACTTAATGTCCAGCTGAAATAATCAGATATGCATTTTCTTTTATGTAAAATATCAACTGGCTTGGCAAACTGAAGAGATTCCGTGATCAGTACAAGTCTAATTTTGTTCCTTAAGTTTTTCCTGTCCTATTTGCCAAACATGTTGATATTTTATGTCCATTAAAATTAGGGGGCTTTTAGTAATACTAGATAAATACTTTTCCAATAATATTTTAAGTTGAAGAAACTTAAGCATGAAGTAATAATAGTGTGTATGAGGATTTATTGGAATATGCTTTAGACCCTTTGAATTTAACATAAAGCTTGCCTGTTGAGGGGGAAAAAATTGTGTCCCTTTAAGAATTGCAAATTAACTGAAAAAGAAGCTCATCATTTGGTTTTAAGTTCAACAAGTTAGATGGATATAAAAATTGTGCTATTTAAAAACTACTTGAAATTCTATTAAAATTTGAATGTTGAGGAAGTATCTGATTTATTTAGACTCAATTATTTTTATATTTATATGTAATGAATAGGTTTGCTTTTTTCATAAATATGCATGTGCTTAATTTTACTTTTATGAAGACAAATCTAAATCTGAAAAAGAGTGAATTCTTCTTGATCACTGTTTATAGAATCATAGAATTGTCAGGGCTGGAAGGGACCTCAAGGATCATTTAGCTGCAACCCCCTTGCTGTGGGCAGGGACACCTCACACTAGATCAAACTGCTCAGAGCCCTGTCTAGCCTGGCCTTAAAAACTTCCAGGGATGGGGCTCAAGTTGGTTTCATAACCTTGGAAGAGAGTTTAAGGTGCCTAGCATGGCTCCTGGGCATCATGAGGAAATGTGCTGTGGTTTATGTGAAAACAGTTCAGTCATCTGCTTGTGTTCAGGTTGTTAGCGTACCTGTGTTTATATTTGGCCTACTTACTAATTAGGAACCTGTTTATAATTTGTGAATATGGCATTGTAATTAAAGTGACAGAAAATACTTGTGTGTGTTGAAATTTTCTACCCGGTGCATTCAAGAGGAGTAATTACTACTTGACTTTAGAGAAATAAATGGATCATCTTTTTCCTTTTCTGGTTTTATGTTTGTAGCTTTTAAGTGCTGGTGGTTAGGAATTTATCCATGTCTATATTACTCCTTCCCATTCTGTATGGTGGTTTCTGCAGTTCACAGACTACCAATATTTCTACATCTCTTACCAAGCTCACCATAACAGTCAAGCATCAAGAAGTCCCCACATCTTTTAGAACATGGTTGCTATGTCTTTGTAAAATTGTATCTTTACTCTTCTTCCTATTTTCCTTAGACATATTTTCTTTATATAATGTATCTTTTATTAATATTTTATTAATTCATGTAGTATTGACTTAGCATTGATTTGTGACTGTGGTGTATAAAGACTATCATAGAATTGTTATGGAATACATAAAAAGAGTAGAGCTGGTCAGGTTTTTCATGGAATAGTTTTTCCTTAGATGATGCCTTAGATCCTTAGATGGATTAGTGATTTTCTGGAATACCAGTTCTGTTAGAAATGGAAACACAAATTCGTCATGTTGATTTTTGTTAAAATTGGCTCGTTTGTCTTTTCTGCTCAGACTTCCATGCTGTTTGGTCAGCTCTCGGTTCTCCAAATTCTCACTGATCTCTGTGAGGCTCCAAACATTGTGTCAGCCTCTTAGCATGGCGAGCTAAGGCTTCAAGAGCTTCATGGCTAGTACCAGTTTGCTGCCACATGTGGGTTTTCTGGAGCCCTAGGACTCAACCTTACTTACAGCAGCTGTTTGGACTCTCTAGGGATGCACGACCAAAATTCTGTGTTCGGTTTCTTAAATTTAATTTGCATTTTATATCAGTATTTGTTTGGTGCCTACTTATTTGATTAAACAGTATTAAAATAGATACTACTGTAATTGAAACAACTTTTTTTCTTGTGTGCTTGTTCACTGTTTGCCATAATGAAAATTTAATGTTTGAAACTTTGATCAGTGTTAATTGAAGTAGAAGCAGTTTGTAATATGCTAGAAATCTGAGAGCTAACATAAAGATATTGGAGCAAGCTGATATTCTTATTAGCATCACTGTTTATTTTCTTGTTTCCAGTGTCAAATTATTCAAAACAGCTACAAATGAGATACATTTCTAACAACAAAATAAGATAGACATTTTAATTCATGCTCATTTGAGTAGTATTTGTTTTTATTTACATTAAAAAGCATTGCATTACACTAGGCTAAAAGTAAATTGTCAAGTGATAAGAACAGACCCTCACAAAAATGTGTGAAATTTTTTTATGTGTATACTGCATGGCAGTGCATGGGTGGTAGTCATGGTGAATACACAGGACTGAATACACTCAAGAATGTGTGTTTGCTTATTCTGTCACATCATTCAGGATTAATTTACTTTTCAGAATATACTATGGAACAAGAATCCCAAATTTTGACCAGTTTATGATTTTTAGTTGCACATTAGCTTACAAATATCCTGTTGCATGAGAGCGTCAAGGTGAAAACTTGTTCAGGATTTTAGAATAGTCATATGATAATCCATTTTTGTTTCCTGTTCTGTTTATGAAAGTAAATTGCAATCCAAATACTGATGGAATGTGGGCTTTTTTAAAAAGAACAGTATTTTATCCTGGAGAATTTCCTAATGAACAGTATTCCCTCAGGTCTTTTTAAGTTTTGTAGGAAGTTTTATTGCTTAGCAGAGCAGTAGTTGGTTCTAAAGATGTTCTTTGAAGTGTAAACTTGTTTCAGCCACCAACTTAAAGGACATGGAAAATAGTCACTGAAGGTGTCTTTCTCTTACCTGGATTTTCCACAAACTGTGTTTCAGGTTAGATAAGTAGCTTTCTCTAGATTCTTTACTGTATCTTCTTTCTCTTTTTGCTGGAAGGTCTACTTGCAATGTTTGTTTCTTGAAGTACTAAACAACTGGCTCTGTTCAGGTAATGTTGAAAGGTTTAACCGACTAATGACTGATGTTGAAGGAGCTTTTACACTGCTTTGTTTTGTAAAATGCTGTTTGTATTTTTTCCACACAATGATATTAGAAGCAATATTCTAGCACTAACCTAATGACAGCTATTTAATTTTTACAGTACTTAGAAATAAAAATTATTGAGATTCACTACAGATGTATGTTTCCTCACAAAGATAAAAAAATACCCTGAAACTACAGAAATTGTTCAATATCAAAGTAAATCTAAATTTGTATTTGACTAATAATCCTCTTTATGTACTGCTTAACATATAAAATCATGGACTACATGTTCATACAGCATAAGTACAATTGCATCAAATGATTTCTCATGTCAGTAATGCTATGGAAATACTGCTTGATGAAAGAATAGAATTTATATGTAGGAAATTATATGTTATTTCTTAAGAAATGAGTAAGTGAAATGGTCACATCTGTAACTTGTAGTTTCTGGACAGTTGGAATTGTATTCTGAGAGAAACGCAATATTTAAATCTAGTTACTCTTAAAAGAATAGATTCGAATCCCTGGTTTGTAACCATGTGATCACTGGCTCGGTTAAATAAAATTTGTCGGGAATGGATAGTAGAATATTTTTTTTTTTGCTATAGTGCTTTTGTTCTTGTTTCATTCAAGCACAGTATTTTGAATCAAATATTAATTGATAAGAATGATGTTGGGAAAAATTCCAAATGTTGTGAATGCTAATACTTTAACTTTTGCTTATAAATTACAGACTCTAAGCTCTTGCTCTTATACTATGGATTTTCAGTAATCAGGTAGAAGAAATTATGGGTAGGTATTCTTTCCCACCAAGTGCTGAAAGCAAAATGTGCTCTATTTTTTTCATGTCTTGCATACAACATGTATAAATTGCTATGAAATTCACTAATATTGTATATATATCATTAATTGCTGAACATGTGTCCAAATTATTTTAAAATCTGGAAAAATTAATCCATCAGGTATTTTATATGTTTTATATATATGTTTCTATAGCAATGGTCTGATGGATTTAATGGCAAAGTAGATGCTTACACTACCATTCTTGGTAATATGTTGCCAGTGATTTCTTTATCTAAGGATTCGTATTTGATTTGAGATTGTGTTTAGGTTGTAGTTTAGCATATAATTTGACTTGGATAGGAAACATTTAGGTTTGAGGGTGGAGTAACTCTCAAATTTTTTTTTGTTTGAGATACTTTGGTGGAAACAAAGAGAGCTTTCAAGGCTACTGTTGCTTTCTGTTCTGTGTAATAGTAACCTAAACTAGATCCAAGTTCAAATGCTGTTCTGAATCTAGTCATGACTCAAGCTTGGTAAGATCAGGTTTTAGAGCTAGAATATCTCTGAAATTTAAGTTGAAGTAAAATGTTGTGGCCAATTTACTGAAGCTATGTTCTGTTTCTCATGGTTCTGTGTTAATTAGAGGTTTGATGAGGTGTTGCTGTTATGCTATGGTAAGCTTGCTATCTGTTTGCAGCATTTCATTTGGGATGCAAGCAGAAAGGTTTCTTGAAGGCCATGTTGTATGGATCCGCAATGAACAGAATTCAGACTTGCAGACAGTTTTATTACATTTCCATTAAATACTGCTTCATTTGACCATTTCTTCGAACTATTCCAAAATGAATTTGTGTTCTTAAGATACTATATGTGTGCAAGATTCACATAATTTACTCTCAGATATCTCTGATTTAGATACACCCAAATGTTTGCACTTAATTGTGAACTGTAATTATTATTGATGAATACACAGCATTCAGTCAGTCTTGAGGTGTGACATAGGCAATTTAATAAGTGTCTTAAGTAAAAGCTTGTCAGTGCTACCTAGAGATATACTGCACATGTGAAGGTGTATGTCTTTTCTTCCACGCTCTCACTTTCCAAAGGGTTTGCATTTTAGAGCTCGTAGCAGCTTGCTTCCATTTGTTACCAAAATAACATGGTAGGAGCAATCAGTTTCAATTGCTGCTGATAATTATAAGGTGCAATAATTGAGAATATAGAGAAAAGGAGACTGTGAGCTACATTTGAACTCTGTACTTAAGCAATAAAAAATTTATCAAACTGCAAAAAGTAAGTCATTTTAACGAGCACATTCCAAAGGTGCTGGATTTATGAGGAGACCCCAGGAAACTTTGATTGAAATTGCTGTCTCTGATTGTAGTTCTATATTTTATTGGTGCCATATTGTGAACAGTGCTGCTGCCAAAGTGAATGGTAAAGCAGCATAACACAGGGAGTTAACCCAGAAAGGTTACCTCTTTTTATAATATCCATCATGTATTGCATTAAAAATGCCTTGAAAGCCATCCTATTTGCAGTTTTTAGAAAACATTTTTCTTAAATTAAGTTACAATTTATCTCAACAGGGCAGAAAATATGGAAGTCCCTTGAAGACTTTAGTATTGATTTTTCTGAGTATTTTCTAGCTCTTGTTTTCCTTATTTGTGTGCTCCTTGATAGAAAGGCCTAGAGCTGCTCCTGAGCCAAAGCTGAAGCTGGATAACTACATCAGCAAAGGGAGGAAACGTGGGGACTGAGTTTTTACAGTAGGAGCTTTAAGAAAGAACTTTTGATTGGCTTTTTAAAAGATTTTTGGCTCTGCTTCCAGAGTGTAGACAATATTTAATTGACAGAAAGTTAAGGAAGGCTACTCCCAACTAAACAAACATTGGAGTAACAGTGTGAGATGAATGACTTAAATACTATGACTTCAAGGCTTCTCTATTTTTTTGTGAATAGTATAATAAATTTACAATCTGTATTTCAGTATTTTTATTCAAGAATCAAAGACATATGTTTTAGAAGTTGCTCAATGAAGGCATATTTGAAATGGACAGTGACTAACTTATAAGCAATAATTAGGCGTACTACACAGTTGATGATTTCAAGCCATTTACCACTCTTTTGTGCCAGCTACTTACTAAAAAAACCTTCACCCTCCCTCTGTCAAAATGCTGTTACTTTAGCCATAAAACTGTTACACTACAGCTCCCAAATACCTGGTTATAAATGCTGACTGTATCTTTCAATTTATACTGCAGCGAAGTAAGCTTATGAAAATAGTTTTGAGGGATTAAGTTCTAAATGCTATTTCTATGCAGTGGATTATTTTTTTTTTCCCCAAGCTCAACATGTTCATGTTGCTTAATAATAAGAAAAATGTTGTGACAAATGTATTGAAGTTTCATTGGCTCTTGTACATATTATCTAGCATGTTTGACTAATAATGTTGAGAAAAGAATGGCAGATATGATTCCAAGACTCACTCAACCATGTTGGTCTAGATTGTGGTTTGTACCCTTTGTTTCATCAGTTTATGATGTGATAAAAATTGCAAGTATGTAAACAAATGAAGTTATTCATGATGTTAGTGGAACACTGGAACAGGTTGCCCAGGGAGGTAGTTGAGCCCCGTCCCTGGGGATGTTCAAGGCGAGGCTCAACAGGGCACTGGGCAGCCTGATCTAGTTGAGGATGCCCCAGCTTGTTGCAGCAGGGTGTTGGATTAGGTAACCATTGGAGGTCCCTTCCAACTCAGACCATTCTATGATAAAATTGTTTGTCAGGTTGTGCTGAAATTCTTTCAGAAGTGTCTCTTTTTATATTATTGCTGCTGTGCTTTTTTCTTTTTTCTTGTATGCCTGTAGGGTAGAAATGTCAATAAAAAAGGTGGACATTCACTAAAATTCCCATTACATGAACTCGAGAACTTGAGAAAAACATTAATCCATTACAAACTTTGCCATGATTTGCCCTTTACTTGTAGTTAAAGTGAAATTTTCATTTTAGTAAAGTTATTTGCAAAGAATTCCTAATCTTATATAGCTTGTTGGTTTGGGTTTTTTTTACCTATTATATAATTATGATTATACCAAATGGAAATGATAGACATTTTAATCCTACTGAGATTGTGCCAATGTGGGATATTTTAAGTGTATGGTTAGACCAGATTTTGTATTTTAATGGTTCTCATCTTGTCTGTTGTTTTTTGATATTTTTCCCTCTCTCTCTATGTCAAGGTTCAATCGTGGAAGGAAGTAATGAACAAAGTGTGAAGGGGAGAGACCCAGCTGTTTGGCACGTAGGCTTGAAGGTAGCGTGGGACATAGAGACACCTGGTTTGGCAATACCACTTCACCAAGGAGACTTCTACTTGATGCTTGGTAATTTTTAAGGGTTGAGAAGATAAACTTTCTGTTGAAAATGGAGAGAATTACACTTCCATAAATTGCCATGCATTCCTTTTAGTTAGAGGTTTCCTCACTTCAGACAATAGATTCAGATAGAGAGTAGAGTAACTTTCTCTTATGCTGTGTATTTCCAGGCTATTTTGGGGAGCTTTGTTTTCCCTGATGTTTCTTTTAATTCAGAGCTGCAAAAGGAAATAAACTTCTGGATCCTTTTCTGTCTGTTGTGTAGTCTGAATTGCTGTGTTAATCAGGCTTCAGTCCTTAAGTAGAATTTTCTTGGGCCTTGTGAGAAGGTGAGATGTGTCTGTTCCATCCTTTTATTTGTAGATGTTTGTTTCTTCTTCTGAGTATCTTTGTCAGTTATGCTCAACAATGAAACAATCCTATTCTTGAGTTTGCTCTGTGTTATGTAAGCAGTGAGTGCAACAGTCTTAGTTTTGGGCTATGATGTCTCTCAAGTTTAAACCATTATGCCAATCTGTGGGTGTCTTACTGATCACCAGTTTTAGAATATTTCTCTCCTCCTACTACACTTCCTTATGTATATTCAAACACACTATTTTCTAGTAGTAGGATAGTACTAAAATTGTAGTGAATAAAAACTGTGGTGCTCCAAGAGTGAGATAGTGTCTGAATTGTGAAGGATTAAGAAGAGAAAATTAAATTGAGTTAATTTGTTTGAGCAGCTGAGCTCACACACTAAGGTTTTCCCATGGAAAGTAATGGATCAAAAACTGTGTCTGAGGTTTATTGACACACAATCTGTTGCTTTCTCTCTTGACTTGTGCTTCTTTTGGTTATATATTTTATTTCTTTTAAACAAAATTACTTTATAAATCACACAACTCAAAACAAGAACAATAATTCCTGACAACACTATGTTTGCCTGTAATATAATGACAGCAGGCGTCTGCAGTGTTCTCTTTGTTTGTAACTGAGGCATTATCAGGGATGCTATATGAAGGGCAGATCAGAGGGTTACATTACTTAACACATAATGTCATGATCATGTTTAGATGGGAAAAAAAGGATATATTAAACATTCTTTTGAAGTTGTGTAAATCACTTTCTTACTAATACTTTGTGGAGAGCTATGGATTTGAGCTCTGTAGGCCAGGTGTTTGCAAGTCTTCTACATTTATATAGCCTTTGTATTTCTTTTTCTTCAATTACTTTACAAAAGTTATGTAGTCAGAGAGTATTCTCAAACTGGCCTCTTTATTAGGTTTATATGCACAGCAGAACTGTGGGGTTTTTTTACTTCAAGATAAATTATAAGACAATGTAAGTGTCCATATACAGTTTTAGTGTGTCTTTTTTACTGATGGGACTTTTTTTTGAACTGACTTTTAAGAGGAGGCATCTTGAGGGTGCCATCTAAAACATGAAACATGAAAACTCTAAGAAGTAACTTCAACAAAAAAATAAAAAAGATAAATTTATCTTGTGCATGTATGCATGCTATATTCTAGTCTCATTTCACTAAGCGGATTCTCCTTGCTGGTATAATTTTAAAAGCAGTGGCAGCAGCATGCAAGGCATCTAGAGAACGGAATGTTAAGATAGGAGTAGTGCAGCTAGTAGTAGCTGTGGATTGTCAGGAACTGATTGATAGGATTGTGGGATTTTGACTCATCCAGCTCAAGCAATAAACCTAGCAGCTCTGCAGGTCTGTTCTTCCAGTTATTGAAATGGTATAGTGCTTACTGGTTTTTATAGGAACGTTGTAAAATACTGAAATGTCAAATTCAGCATGTTGCTTATAATTAAAAGGTCATATCCTATCTATTCCTGTCTCTGTAATACCCCAACTGTTTTGTAGGTGAGAAAATGTGGTAACTTAACATTTCTAGTAGTAATGTTCAGTTACAGTACCTTGTAAATCCTGATCAGTGGATGTATCCAAGTAACAAAAAGTCGAGAGATGCTTTTCAGTGTTTCTAGTAAGCATTTAGTAATGTTTGTTTCATTCTTCATTGACTCTATAAAATGTTTTTTGGGTAAATTTTCAATAAAATGCAGTCTTCAGTTTGCACCTGCATTCTCAGCAGTCCTTTACAGATTAAATTCCAAGCCATAAATAGTTGGTACTAAGCGTGACATGGTCAGATCCATTCTTCACGTAAGCTGTTACAATAATATAAATGTATATTTTGAACAAAACTAAACAAAATCCAAAATTACTTTCAGTAAGACAGGTTATTTTGTTTTTTTTTTTAAAGGCTTAGTTTTCCTTGCATGAAGAAAACAGATCTGGTGAATGACTGCAAATCTGCTGCCTAAAAAGTTAAATCTGAACTTTTATCACTCATGAAATGGAAACACTTTAGCTCAATTTAGAATAATATATTGGTCTGCAGAGGAAGTGCATACTGAACCCTGCTGTCTCAAGTACACAGTCAAGGGGTGTCTAATATGAAACGTGTTGGGTGCATGCAATAAATCCAAAACGCGTGGAGGGTGAGCAGAGGGCCCCATCTGCTCTGTCCTAGAGCATGCTTAACTAGGGTTGTCATGGTCTTACTATTAAATTGGAATCTTTCCCCTAATCTTTGACTTAGACATGACCAGATTTGGAAGCAGATTTACAATTTTCACTAATTTTCCTACCATGACTTCAAAACATACTTAACAAAAATACATTCTGGACTTTTTCAAAGGGAGACTTACTTTTCTGCAGCTGTTTCCCATAGATCAAGCTCTTGCTTGAACGTTAGGTTTTTAAAACAGCATGAAGACAAACTTGGAATCTTAAACTGCTTGCCATCCCCAGCAAATTACAATTCAAGAAGCATCAAAAAATTATTTTCATAACCAACCAGAAGTAGAATGCACACATTGCAGAGATTGGCTTGTGGTTAAAGATAAGTACTTAATGGAAACACTTCCACATGTATATAATGACTCATTAAACTATTTCTAGATACTTAATCTGCTTCTATTTCCACAAAATAACTTGAACCCTTTCTGCTCTCTAGCATCTTGAATGTGTTGGAGTTTTTTAACGCTTTTTCTTTTTTATTATTATTATTCTTTTAGTCCACATTTAATCTAAATGTTATGTTCCTTGATTATTAAGACTTCAAACCCCAGAAATGTTATTTATTGCTACTCAACTTTGATTATTAAGTTTGGCAAATCCCAGGCTTCTTAATTTTTAATTGTTTTTTTTGTTTTGTTTTCTTTGGGCTTTTAATTCGTTCTGTTTTCTTTGTGCACACTTTTCTTAATTAGGGACAGATCATCCCTTTAGCTCTCGGTTATGAAAGTGTAATTTGTCAACCATAATTTCTTGGAGAAGGAGGAATACCTTCCTGGCAATTTTGGTGACAGAAATTCGATTGGGTGTTCTCCTGTTAAAGTATTGTGTGCAGCTGGAAACTCGTAGAAGTGGAAATGGGAGGGAAAGCAGTTTTGTGCTTTTGGAAAGTGCACTGCAATATGTTGAAAAAGAAAATTATTTCTCTTTGTTCATGGTAGCTGAGAAAGGTAATAGAGCAAGTATCTTTCACTTTTATTTATAGTTATTTGTGGTATTCAGAGTATCAAAGCTTTTGCCAGTGCTTTAAACCCCACTGTTCCTTTTGTCATTTTATGAAGGTGATAAAAAGACAAATATCTAAAACGTCTGTGAAGAACACTTGAAGGAAGATAGAGAAGATTATATAAATCTCCATTGCTAATTCTGAGAGCATTTTCCATTGTGACTTCTGTTTTCCAAGGAGATACTTTACTAGAAATAATATTTGGGGCCTTTACTCCCTACTTAAAGGATTGGCTGAGAATTAATGTCCTTTCTTTCTGCCTTGTATTTGTTATGTCATAATAGTTTGCAGTGACATGTGTTTACAGTCATTCTTTTTCTCAAACCAGTACATTGCCTCATTTCACTGGTGCTCTGATCATTAGTTAAATAGTAGAATTAGTTCAGCGCATATATGCGCAGGATCCATTAGTCTGTTCTTTTGACAAAGGCTCTGCAATCACAGGGCTCTGTGTTTCTTCTGGAGGTGCTCAGGTAATTCAGCTGTGTGGAAGAAAAGCATACAGTGAAGTGTGGACAGAGCTAGGACAGCAGCTGAGAATAGGATCAGAGAGTAATAGTCTGCATCTGATAGTAGTAGGGTGATCAGGTGTTAAAACAACAGCTTTAGATTTAGGAGCAGTAGGCATGCTTCTCTAACATAATTTCCATGCAAATTTTGGCAAGTCTTTTAACCTCTCCTTACCCATAGTTTTTCTTTTTCAAGTTACTAACTCACGGAGGCCTTGCATGTATGAAGGTATTAAGGCATTAAGTACCTTAACTGAGTTTATTTGGGGTTTTGTTGGTTTTTTTGGTGGTGGTATGTTTTGTTTTTTTTTTTTTTCTTTATCTGTGAGGGGGTTAGGAATCTGAATTTTGACACTGCTTTACACAAAGTGTATTAGCTAAAGTCTGTAGATGGAAATCCTGTCTTGGCTGCATTTGCAATTAATCAGCTCAGCTGCTACATGTTCTTAAGACTTCTTAGTACTTTATCTGGAAAGTAAAAATCTGACCTCCAAATTACTTAAAAATACTTTTAAGTTGATAACTTTATTTTCCAAGGTGGCTTCAGACACCTGTACAAATTCCTTTGTGTGATTAATTTCTTCTGATAAATCTTGCCTCAGCCATGCAGGTAATTCATTGGAAAATGGCAGGCAGAAAGTAGTAGAAATGAAATAATAAAACAATCAATTTAAAAGAAAATAGAATTTTGCCCTGACAGGTAACTTGCCTGCATACAGTTGTCCAAAGCAGGACAGATACTTTTATATGGATATATTTATTGAAGAGGCTGTGGTTTTGTTTTCCAAGCCTCACCAATCATATAAAACTGACATTAACACTCTGTGTTGTATTTTATCTAGAACCACAAGAGCATTATGATAGTTTAGACATGGGTTACATTCCTTACCTACAAGGAAGGTAACAGTTCTGGTTTGGCTCTGAAACCAAAATAGTAATCTGGATATAATGTTCTGTGTCTGAAAAAAAGTGTTTGTTGCCAAATAGACAATGGCCAATTTAACAAAGAGTGCTTTTCCTTTTCAATTAATATATTTTTAGAAGGAAAAGAAAAATCTTAACTGTAATCTTTTAAGACCTAGAATGTATTTTTCAAATATCCTTTCAGGCTTGCAATCCATGAAGCTTCAACTACTTCTGTACAATTACAGCTTCAGATGAACTATAAACTCTTAAATTAAAATTACAGGCTTCTTTCTAAGAGTAATAAAGGATTAGAGATAGTTGGAAGCAATTTCAAGGGGGAGCTCTACAATGAACGATTTGCCAAGGATTTGAATAAAGGTGGAAATCTAAATGTAATACTTACAGTGCTGTATTTGCTACATGAAATATACCACAGTGAATGGGTCCTGAATGAGGTGGTGGAATTGTTTAGGCTTGGTTTCTGTTGTAATTCTTCTTGAAAGTGATTGTAATATTTCAGTATTGCAGTGACCCAAGATAATGGTCCAGTGGCCCTTGCAAGATGTGGCTTTATTCGATTTAACCCTCATATATTTTATGTAGGAAACTACTTTTTCTTATATTGGTTTGTTTTGTTTTCTAGTTGGTTTTTAAATCATAGTTATCATGCTCTGCTTGGAAGACGAAACTGTCTGACTAGTTTCTCTCTTTTTCATTTAATGCTTGCTGTAGTTTCCTTAATTCATATTCAGCCAGAGTGGGTTTTATTAGGTGCCATTTCCCCCTGAACTTAGGTTTTTCTAATCTGTCCCTAGATGATCTCAATGCAACACATCAGCACTGTGTTCTGGCTGGTTATTCACCTCGATTCAGCTCAACTCACAGAGTGGCAGATGTAAGTATCAAGAATAGTTTGCTTTTTAGTCATTCATAACAGTAATGCGTTTGCACTGTGTATGTAGCATATATCATAAATCACAGAATGTCAAGTGTTGGAAAGGACCTTGAAAGATCATCTAGTCCAACCCTCCTGCCAGAGGATCTCCTATACCAGGTGGGTTTTGAATATCTCCAGAGAGGGAGACTCCACAATGCCCCTGGACAGTCTGTTCCAGTGTTCTGGCACCCTCACAGGGAAAAAATTCCTCCTTGTGTTTACGCAAAACTTCCTATGCCTCAGCTTCCATTTCCCATTGCCTCTTGTCCTGTCACTGGGCATCACTGAACAGAGCCTGGCTCCATCCTCCTGCTAATCAGTCTTTACATATTTATAACTGAGGTCACCTCTCAGTCTCCTCTTCCCCAAGCTACAGAGCCCCAGTTTCCTCAGTCTCTCCTTTTAAGCGAAATGTTCCTTTTGCTTAATTTATCTTCTTGACTCTGTGCTGGTCTTTCTGAAGCAGTTCTGTGTCCCTCTTGAACTGGGGCACACAGAACTAAGCACAGTACTCAAGATGAAGCCTCACCAGCGCAGAGGAGAGGGGCTGGAGAACCTCTCTCGACTTGCTAGCCACAGCCCATTTAATACAGCCCAGAATGGCATTTGCCCTCCTGGCCACAAGAGCATGTTGCTGGCTCATGGTCAACAGAGCTCCAGATCCTGTTCCCCTTTGCTGCTTTCAAACAAGTCTGTCCATACATAAAAAAGTTCTGGAGTGGCTGTATATAGTTTGTTTGCTTTATTGTATCTTTATAGTGTTCAAGAGGAACATTGGAATACATATTAGGACAATGTGAATTGGCGCTCCAGAACTTACAAACTGGTTCTGATTCAACATCTTTATCTTTGAAATCACTGGAACCTGCAGTTGTAAAGCAAGTAGAAGAAATACATAATGAGGTGAGATGATCTGCATTGAAAATGGTTTGGCCAGGTTCTGAGAGTCTGTTTCTGGAGTTAATGGCAATTAAGAGTGTACTACTGCTCACGAGCATTGCTTTGTATAAGTTTGAAATAAAATGTGTTTTTAGGACCTTTTAATGTGGGTACAGTAATTCAGATTCACTTCTTTCCTTTGAAGTTTTCTATTTTCTCTATTTAGATCCCTCTGCTGGTAGAGTATAAGAGTAGTTTTAGTAGCATTATGTGAAATTTGGTGGTGGGATCGACAAATCAGGCTACTCTAGCATTTCTTTAGTAGGAAAAAGAAGAGAATAGCAAGTAGAATTTTTCAGTTGCTGCTCAGGTCTTTGACAGTGCTTTTACAGAATGCTAGGTGTGGCACAATTTTAAGTATCTGCTTTAAAATATATTCTGAAGAAAATATAGTGAAAATGTTTTTGAGGTGCTTAAGCAAGTCTTTCTGTGTTACAAAATAGGCAAGCATAACTGGCAGTGCTTTTTATTGTGTGAAGTAGAAATCCGTACTCTTAGACACATTGATTTGACAAATGAACTGGAAATATCAGACAGTATTTTGGAAGACTGTAAGCATGTAATTTTTCCTCTGGTGTAGAAGTAGACACTATCACAAAAAATGTAATTTGACTTATTCTGTGTTACTGGATAGTGTAACAAATTTGACACAATGGACTGGATCTTCTTACAAGGGTAGTGTTGTCGAAAGTTATAAATTTAGTAGGGTGGGTTTTTAAAAGAAAATTTGGAGAAAATATAGCCAAGGCTATGTATTAGGAGTTTAAAATGACAGACTGAGGTCAGACCTGGAAAGGTGTCCTGCCTGAAGAAGCTTTCTGTTCTTCCTAACTGTATAGCTCTGATGATCATCTCTCTTCAGAATAGCAACTTTCTGAATCATTTCTTTGCTTAAATATCAGTGGGATTTTTAAAGCAATCCTGTGTTCACACAGTTAGTAGGAGCTGTGCTGTATTTCTGCTCAGATAAATGTGTTCACAATTAGAAGCTACACTGTACACAGGTAACTTTCACTCAAAATAGAAATTGTGTAAACTGTTTAAAATGCTAATGTTCTGTATTCTTACTAAAAATTCCTAGAACACACTTCTATCTCTTTTGGTCACAGTTGGTAAGATTGAGTATAGCAATGGCAAAAGATTTGCACCCTTTCCTGTTAGCAAAACAGCTCCTAGAGCAATTTAAAGAAGTCTGATGCATGCAGGGTTTTACAAAACATCAATCAGGCTCAGTCCATAAAACTACACGCATATGTGCTTTGCCCAGCGAGGGCCACATGCGCAGCTGGTGTAAATTTGCACGGCTCCTTTAACATCAAAGGCATGTGCCGTGTACATCAGGTGAGAGACTAGCCCCTGGTGTTTGCAGTCACCTGAATAATTTTGCTATGTGACATACAGGGATGTTTCCTGTTACACAGATGTGATATACTGTAACAGCAATCATTGCTTAGCCTGTATATATTGCACACTTAGACTTAGTAGATGCATTGGATCTATATTTAATTTGAAAAGTGAATACTCACTACTTTCTTCACTTGAAGGATAATTTCTGTGTTTTGAAATGCTTCTTATAGTTGTTTGCTACACAGGAAGGAAAAAAATTACTAGTGGCTTATCACTGTGTTAAATGCACATTTCCTTTTCAAGCATTGCTGAACTGAAAACATATCTGTAAGGCTAATGCAACTTCTTTGCATATAAAAGCTTTCTACCTTATTTTACACACTGTAGGATAGTTTTTTGTATTTTCAGGTACTAATACATGTTTTAGGCTTGTATTTTTGCAGGCAGGTGGAAAAGATATTTTGTTTCTTTAAAGAATAAAACTGATTACTGATGAAAATGAGTCTTCCATTTGATCCATGTAATCAGGATTTGGTCAGTGTTGTGTTTTGTTGTTTTTTTCCCCTCCCTTAGGTTGTTAGTAATTTTAAATAAGATAAAATCACGTGAAAAGGCAAACTTAAAATTAACAAACCACCCACCCAGATTTGCTTATGCATTTCTGATTGATACAATGATTTCCATGCTAGATCTGAATCTTTTTGTGAATGTTTTTCCCTTTGTCTAGATCAAAGGTCATGAACTTGAAATTAGGCAGTACTCTCATCTCTGGAAGTATTGCTGAATTTATTTTCAAATATTATCATAACCAGTGTACTTGAGAGTTTCACTCAGATACTTAGATGTCTCTATTGTTCATTATTCTTTATCTTCTTGGAAGGCTGTAGGTTGTGGATTTTTTTAACCCCTCTTGCTGGCATCTCTGAAGTAGACATCAGAAGTCTTTAACTAGAACAGAACTATCACAGTGCCATCAGGCAACATGTGACTATGGTACTTAAGCATAGATTCAGTCTGTGCTCAAATTAACTGCTTTGCCAAAAAGACCAGGGTGAATTATCAGTATCTGCTAGAGAGAAAAAGCTTAAAAGCAAGTCTGAAAGAATGAGGTATGGTTCGGTGCCTTCACTTCTGCATTCCAGGGCAGGAAAATTGACTTGCTGTGCTAATAAAGTCGGTTTGAACTGAAGATGTGAAGCACAGGTGGAGACTTACCTTTTTCTGGTTTTGTTTTGGACAGAGAAACCTGTGAAAGAAGTATGGGAAAGTGTCTAGGGGATGCCTTTACTGATGTTAGGCTTTCCAGAGTTTTATTTGTCTGAGGCATGCCTTGAACGTCTTGACAGAGGTATTTCTGTAAAAAAACCTAAACAAACAAAAAACCAAAACTGGGGAGGTTTCTAGCATCTCTAGCAGGCAGACAGGTAGAAGTTTAATATTTCTTTAGACTTAGCTTTGTTGCCCTGATCTCTCTACCTAAAACAGCCTTCAAAGGAATATCGGAGCAATTGCAAGGTATGTGCTGTTTGTTAGATGTGTGAGTCACTTCATTCTCAGTATGTGCTTTGTAGCTGTAAGTAAAGATAACCTTAATTAAGAGTGTTCACGTGCTGCTTAGTGTAACTTACGGGTTTAAAGTCTGAACAGATACTTTCAGTCACAGTGTAACAGGGTGAACAGAAGTGATTACTTCTGTACTAGCTGTGAAGTACAGTAGCCTAACAAGGCACATACAGAGTTAGAGACTGAAGTTGCCCTTTAAGCAATCAGGTTGCAGCTCGGCCAGTAATAATTCATCCCAAAATAAACGATCTTGCAGAGGTCACTGAAGTGAACCTCTTGCTCCTACTGAATCACACTTGACTTTCCAAAATACATACAGCTGCTGGGTATACCAAACAGCAACAAGGAACCTGGGGAAACCCATTGGCAAGTATATGCTGTTTAAATTAATAAAACATTGCTGCACAAATTATGTAAACACTTATAAAGATCTGCAGAAAAGATCATTGACAGTCTATTCTTCACATTTCTAAGAAAATTTGTTTTCCTTCCTCTCAATAATGCAAAATCTGATAACAGCTCATGTTGCATGAGGTGGTTTCAAGGCTTCTGTATTTACCAATGTCAAAGTAATAATCATGTTCTCTATGATGTAAAACACTGCTGTTTTAGCATCTGGGGACTGTGTTAAAAATGTAGGAGGCTTCAAAATAAGTGCTCAGGTTTGAAATGTTTTGCTCAGCCTTGATTAACAGATCCTTTTTGCCCTGAGTAAAACTCAAGACTGAACTGGTTGTTCTATTGCTTGTGAGGGACAGTCAATTTTTCCTACAAAAATTCTATTTTTATGTCAGCAGCAGATAAATTTAAGAGTGGTGAAGGCACTGGGATGTAGAAAACTCTGGGGTGGCTTAAGTTGAAGGCATATGGCATCCGACATTGAGGTCACTACTGAGAAAGGGTAGTGGTGTATGCAGCCCACGGAAGCTTAATATGTTTTAGCACGTCACAGGAAGATGACAACATGTTTGGTGGCTGGTTAGAGCGAAAATATGGATTACCTACATGTGTGGCTTTTAATAACCAATACTTTAAAATAATTGACTGAGAAGCACTGCATCACAAAATGCTTCTCTTGGCCTTTTACTACCCAGTATTGACTATAACCTAAAATCAGCCTTTAATCATTATTTAAAGGATGACTTGAAAATGTTGTCATTAGACACATGAGGCCTGATTCTGAGCTCATTTCCACTGTTATGAGTCACAAAAGAAAATTTATTAGGATATGAAAATTGTTCCACGAACAGCATGTCTGTTTTTATGTGTTAATATGTTTCAGCTTTGTCCTGTTCACTCAGGTAAAAGACTTTCTAATAATAACTGAAGTTCAATCTTAAATATGGGAGTCTCCAGATCATATCTCTTTAACAAAATCCATTGCAAGAGCTATTAACTCAAGCGTTTTGTCACAGGAGATGAATATTCTTTAGCTTTGGTTTTGCTAAGACTAGAACTGCACTTTCTGTCTGTCTCTGGTAGGTTTTTTCCTAGTACAGCTTCTCCTGCTCATGGAAGGAAACAAGCCAACAGAAGTGACTTCCTCTTACATGAAAACATATTCCTGAATACCATTCAATGAAAGCAACATGACACAGAGCTTTTAGGAGACCTTGGAAAGCAAAAAACTATGTTCTTGTTAAAACTTACTTTACTTAGTAATGGATGTGGTATAAAAATTGTTCATGTGTTAACTGAAAGTAGCAAGCAAACTTAGCATAACTGGAATCTGAAGATTCTTAGTATAACTGATTATTGGTGCTTGCATGTATCTAAACCAAGGGTAGAGTGATGGTGAAATATCACCATTGATTGCCTCATCAAGGTGACTTTTTTCCTTTCAAAATGAAAAAAAAAAAAATCTGTTCAGAAGTGAGGGGTAGGTGTCAAGTGGATGAGGCCAATCTCTTTTTGCTGTTCAGCAATAAGACAAGGAACAACAGCTACAAATTGGAACATAGAAGGTTTCACCTCTAACATGAGGAGACACTTCTTTGCAGTGAAGGTGACAGAGCACTGGAACAGGCTGCCTAGAGAGGTTGTGGAGTCTCCTTCACTGGAGACTTTCAAAACCTGCCTGGATATGTTCCTGTGTGAACTACTCTAGGTGATCCTGCCTTGGCAAGGGGGGTTGGACTCCATGATCTCTGGAGACCCCTTCCAACCTCTAAAGTTCTGGGATTCTGTGAAGTGATATTTCAGAGCAGTCGTTTATCAAGAAGCTTGATGGCGAAATTGATAGGCAAAACATTTTTACTCCCCAACTCCCATTTAATTGACTCAGTTTAGAGCTAAATGGAGACTTTGAGATAACTGTGGATCACAGTTTGAGAGCCCTAGTAAATGGTAGTCCACATCACGAAAGAGATGCTTGTTACTATTTGGTACACTGACCTCTGAGGCCAGCTAATCCTGCAGAAAATTAACTAGCCCTTTGCTAATCTTAAAGGCAGCTATTCTGTGTCAAGTTGTATATTCTGTGCAAAACTGAGATATATTTAAAATTTGGCCAAGATGATGGACTTAATCTCTGTATTTTAAGTGAAAATTTTTTTAACATAACAAATCAATATGATTAGTAAAAAGTCAGACTGATGCAAATACTCTTGTGGTGATGAGCCATATTGTAACACTGATTTTGGATTTCTGTTTTTTTTTTTTTCATTGATTGTTGGTCTCGTGTGATTAATTTCATGAAATATGTTTGCCAGACATCATGTGTTCTAGTCTTTCCATGATAGGTGCTTGCAGAAAGAAATAAGTGTGGAGGGGAGAAAGCACTATGTGCTTAAAGCTCTGGTCAAACTGTCAATATGCTCAGCCTTCCTCAGACTGTGGCATACTGGTTTTTAGGAAACCATAACTTCATATCTCATTAATAATGTGGAGGTAGCAAAGTTCCTGTCAGCTTTTCTTAGGATGATATCAAACTTCTGTGCTAAAACGTCTCTAGGCTACCTGTCAGGTTTTTGGATAGCATTTTAAAGTCTTTGTCTGCCAAATAATGATGCTGTTATATTTTACCAACAAAGTTGCTTTAATATCCTTTTTAGATGCTTCAAATTTAAGTATCTTCTGTTGTAGTCTTTAACATATATTGACCAAAAACTTAGAAATCTGAACATGTTTCCTTAACTGTAACTATTCTGTTCACCCTTGCAGAAAGGAAAACTTAGGTGACAGCTTTGGGCAGTTCTCTTTATTCTTTCACCTTGGCAGGTTGTCTTTGTTTTGCATCATTGGAGCTGAGCAGGGATAAACAAAAACTTCTTTGTGGTACAAATAATGATTAAAGCAGCTTTGAACTCAGTGGGAAACATAACTACCACAACAAAGATAAATACAGAATCCTAAAGACCAGAGCTATGAGTTACCATTAAAGGAAAAAAGGCTCAGTGGATATTAGGGTAAATGGAATTGTTTTGCTTAGACAATATTTGATGAGTTAGATGTTTTTGTATTCTGTTTTAGTCAGCTAATATTTATCTTATCTTGAAGTTGATGGGCCATCCATATATGATATTTTTTTTAAACCCCCACTAGTATTTTCATTTACTGTTTTTTATATTCTAAATACAAATATTAGCTTGCTCCTGATGGGCTTTTTGTTGCTTTCATGGGGGATTTGTTTTCTTTTTAAAGCTGTTTCCATGCAGCTTTGTCCTAGAAAACTATTGCTTCAGGTACCCTAAACCCCTACTCTTCCTATGGGTTGTGGACTGGATCTGTGTTGGGGAAACTGGTATGGTGGTGTGTACAGCACACAAGAAGCATAAAATGTGAGCAGCCAGGATTCCTCTGCTTCTGCTGCCTCAGGCTTGCACCAGTATCCAGTTGATCCAAGTGAGACTGGGAATCTCTGTGGGAACCAGAGGGCTGGGTGACGAATAAAAAGCTATCCTTTATTGTAATGCTGCACTTTAATTCTGTAGCAACTAGGCTGCATGCTAGCAATATTACCACTGCAAGTTTTCTTAGTCACTGCAAATTTTTTCAGTCTGTTATATGACTGAAATAGTTTGAAACCCACAGTGTTAATCAAACCAAGCTGGAGTTGATACACATTTGCCTGAATTGCAACCCCAAACTTCTGATGTTCTTTGTACATGTACCTCATGTAAAGAAAAGAGTTGGATGTTGCACCTCTGGGTTTGAAGGGAGTAGCTCAGGTCACAAATTCATGTCATACAGTATGCATCTGGATGGGTTTAAAAATAAGTACTTTGTTAACCTTCTCCTTTTCTATTTACTTGTTCAGGTATAGCTGCATTCATGCATTACACCATATCTGACCCAAATAATGCCCATAGATGTTTACATTATCATCTGTTTTTATCTTGCAGGTTGAATTTGAGTGGCTTAGGCAGTTCTGGTTTCAAGGCAAGCGGTATTTGAAGTGTGCTGATTGGTGGCTTAAACCTATGGCTAAATTGGAAGAATTTTGGAGAAAAATGGAGATTATGGTAAGAAATACTTTTAAAGTCTAAAACCTCTAGAGCTTAATTCTGAGAGTGCTGACAATTATGTTTTTAATTGTACTGTAGTAACAGGGTTTAAAGTGTATTCAGAACATATGAAAAGCAGAATCAGCCTGCCACTGTCTCCTTATATTTCTCCCCAGTAACCAGAAGATATGTGAGCAAAATAAGATCCAAACCCCCAAGACCTTAATTATTTCCTGACTTTTGTTTTTAAAGTTTGACAGCCTTGTAAGCTGACAGTCATATATTACGTTACACCAATTAGTTCACGACACTCTGCATTGTCAGTTTATTCATACAACACCAGGATAGACAACTCTGGCAGTGACAGCAATGGCAAATGTGTCTGAGGACACTTGAGAGTAAAATCTGATGATGTGGAGTTAAAACTGTGTCTGTAGTCCACCTGCATGCTTGTGCCATAGCTAGAACCAACAAGATGAGATTAGTTTCTTGAGTAATTGTTGTGGTCTTGATTGCTGTATACTTCACAGTACATCAGCACTTTCCTTGAAGACAAGCTCAGTGACAAGCACTGTCAGCCCTCTTGCTGTTGCTGTCCAAGGAGAGACTCCTTTGGGAGACTTTGATACAATTGCCAGTGTGCCTACTTCTACATTTGTACGCAGAGGGAACTATGTTGACAAATGTGTCTTACTCATATCATTGTCTGCATTAGAAGGTTCTTTTCAGTCATTTTTTTACTGGTCACAGCTTAAGTCTCAATTCGTAGTCAGCTTGGACAAGTTTGTAATGTAACTGAGGATGTGGAATAATATTTGTAGTGTAGATGTTTTTGAATCTCAGGAGGTATGGTGCAACAAGAGTATGCTCTTGAGTTTGGAGGGAAGTGGTTATGACTTTCTACCTGCTCAGATATATTGTCAGCTTGGTGTCAGACTTGGAAAAGATGTGTGGAAGAGTGGGACTTCCATTTATGAAATGAGTTGCTGCAAGCAATTGGTGAACATGAAACTTTCCTACAAAAGGAGATAAATTATTTACCGCTTGCTTATCTGTTGTTTGGTGATTTGGTTTCTTTTCTTTTTTCCCCCTCATCATTTTTGTGTTCATACATGCTCATGTTCTTGAATACCTTTATAATTCAAGAAAAATAATTTGGTTTGTTTTTCTTTCAAGTTACATCTTAGTCACTTGTAGCACAGGCTTAAATGAGGTAAAGACAAAATTGTTTGATTGTTCCATAGTGTGTTGAGAATGTGGAAAAAAGTAAACTCAGGAATCCTCAAGGGTTTGGTTTTCTGCAGTTAGTGTGACATTGCCATGTGGCTCTAATTAGAAACACGGTGGCATCAGTGTATCTCCTTTCAACAGGCCTTGGGATGATATTTATCAGCAAACTGAAAGTTGGGCCAAGACAGAAGCTGCTTCTAATTTAAAATTTTAAAATTGCTTTAATGTTTTATGGCTTATAACATATTAATCATGATTAATATCAGCTATTGAAGGAGACAGAAGAGAATGTTAATTGAGAATGTCTGTTTTGTTGAGTCTCTAAGTAAATTTGATGCTTACTGTATTTGGGACTTGGAGGTGGGGTGGCTGGTGTGGTTTTGGATTTAATCTACGTTTTGTCCTTTTAATGTTTCACAAGATGACAGTAGGGGGCAATGTTGAGCTGCAGTTTAATGCAACAACGGGCACTGACTATAAAAATACATAGAAATGTAAGCATTAACATCAAGAATTATCCCTGTTGCTTCAAGTTAGCTGTAATCTCTAAGATTCCATAACACAGGAAATCAATTGCGGGTTAACAAATTCAACAGCAATTTAACATAAAAAGTGCAGTGTTTTGGTGCATGCTTAGGTTTCACAGCATTAAGTTAAATCAAAAAAAGTATTTGTGAAGGTATCCAGTCATCTACAGGCAATTCTGTTTTTATTTGCTACAAATTTATAATTTTAGCTGGATGACTCTTAAGAAAAAAAGAGTGTCAAAATGCTGAAAGTAAAAATGTCTTAGAATTGTTGATTTTGTTGTAGAAGTGTATTGTTTCTGAAAAGCAAATCCTTAAGCAATATATATTTTCATTATCTTAATGTGTGAGCTGAACACCTCTTGACTTTTTTTTAATTATTTGTGTCTAGAGTAATGTAAAAGTCACTATGTGCCTTTCCCCCTCCCCCCAATCCTCTGCGCCCTTTGTGTTACTAAAGCATTCACAAAGAAGAAAAGAAAGTTTCCAAAACAATTTTTGATTCTGCTAATTTCAATTACTTCAGTGTCACAGCAGAATATGATACTGCAGGAAGTTTAACCCAGTGTCTTCAAAGCTTTGGACTCTGGTATAACGTACAGAAATATTAAAGAAGCACACAATTTTATCACAATGTTTATTCCTGGCATTTCTTTCCCTGAGGATAGTTTTACTTAGAGCTCTCTCTTGTGATGTAAATGTTAAACCTTTCATTTAAATGACATTCTGATAAAACATCACATTTCCGACAATATTACCTCATGAATTTATGAACCATTAAATCCAAAGCAGTTTAACCAATCTTCTACTCTTCCTTTCCCCACCGTCCCCCCCATGAAAACATGAAGGCTATTCAAATGTTTGAGGGTGGTGGGGGTTTTGGGTTTTTTTTTTTTTTGGTCATTCAAGATTAACACATTATCGCCTGCAACATCAGGATAAATGCTTGCTGAATTCAAAGGGAGAGTTACCATTTGAAAAAAGACTGTACAAGCTTTGCTTTCTGGGTAAAGACAAGTCTGAAAAGCTGAAATCTCATGTGATGTGAGGAAGTCTTGCTGTAGCTGTTCTGAGATTCAGTGGAGAGACAATTTGTCTCTCAGGGTCTGATATCATGCAAACCTTGCAATCTGACATTTATTTTAGCTATGAAAATCTTTCAACGCTCTACCAAATCAGTAAGAACTGCTGAAATCCTGCAGTCTTCTTTTGGTTTATTTTATTTTAGGCTGTTTCACATTTTAAGATGTAAAATGGAAAATCGGTGAAATGTTTTTGGGGTTTTTTTTTGTGGGATAAAAAGTAAACAGTCAATGATTATACTTAAATATTGAATTTTTAAAAATTGTTGTATCATATCTAGACTTCTTTTTAAAAATCAAATACATGAAACTCTGGTAGTGTTACATGGTGTGAATTGTATTTCCTGCTTTGACAGTCCATTTAGCAATGTAGCAATGTATTTATATGGCAGTTGGCCTTAATAACCTTTATTGACTTCAGTGGGTAAGAGCCAAGACTGGGATTATTAAAATGTATCAGTTTCATTGTAGTATAAAATCCCAACATATATAATTATGTTAGGTAATCTAGGCTCCATTTAATCTCACCTATTTATACAGGAATTTGGCAAGATGAGGAGAAAAAAAACTGTAGACCTAATATAGCAAGAAGAGTATGAGTGATTTGGAGTTGTAACAGCAGAAACCTTTTCCTGCAGTAAAGGGTCTACTTGAAGGATTGAAACATAGATGGCAAAGGACTGATTTTTTTAAATGGTATAACTGAAACACAAGTAATCGTTACATCATTTGTTTCACTGTTTGGCATCCTAAAACACAGCTCATGATAATGAAATGCAGTGCACCTTTTAATTTGTAAATGTAGTGTAAAAGCAGAAGTGGGCAGCCTCTGACTGGTTACAGTGAGCAAAGCAGTGTGAATTTCACACGGACTGATCTTCCTGCACAGCATTAGTTTTGATTTTTAAAACTTCTTAAAACTTTACTAGTCATGCTGTTATTACTGTTCGTCTCAGTGGCACGCTTCTATCACTTTGTACAGCTAAATGGAAAGCTGAGAGCAAGGCTATTTTCTTGTAAAATTAGTTTTCTTTCCTTTTTGAGGTCCGTTTCAGTATTCATTACCATTCACTACATATGAAGTATGTCATAGTTTCAGTTGTAAGCCACTATTTCAGGGGCTTACAGCTAGAATTGAGTCTAGGCTGAAATTTGCACGACAAAATTTCAGCCCAAGGCCATAATATATGTATGTATATATATATATGTGTGTGTGTGTATATATATATTATCCCCCAAATTAAAACAAGGGTTTGGATATGTATTTAAATCAGAGTATTGCAGCTCCAGAATGACCATGAAAA
Organism: Psilopogon haemacephalus; assembly: GCA_013396835.1. Taxonomy (NCBI): domain Eukaryota; kingdom Metazoa; phylum Chordata; class Aves; order Piciformes; family Megalaimidae; genus Psilopogon; species Psilopogon haemacephalus. The sequence goes on along the minus strand of VWZI01021768.1, from coordinate 303,891 downwards.
GCTTTTAAATATGCTTTTAAAAGAAAACCTCTGAGCTTTTGTAGACTTTGGTACTTTAAACAGCTATCCAGTTATTTTTATTTGTTTTAATAGCTGCTGTGATCACAAACAGGCTGGCTGATTGTTTTGCTTTTTCTCAGGAAATGCAAACAACTGACATTTGAATTGGTTTGACCTTGTCAGCCAAAACTCAAGAAATTCTGAGGTATTCTTTTATTTCCTTCTTCAGCTTTCCCGTTGAGCTCAGATACTGCAGCATCCGGCTCCTTTACTGGAGGGCCATGCGGTGATGGGTGATCCTATTTACCTAATGAGCTGTGAAATGCAAGCACAACATGGCAGCTCCAAGACCCAAATTTTAGCCATATTTCTTGTCTTTTGAGGCTCTTCTTATCTGTATAGGCCAGATCCTTTAAATAAATGTATTCTGGGCAGTTTATATTTTATGTACATGAGGAGTCAGCTATTTCCAGAAATGTACCTTTTATCTTCAACAGCAACAACAAAACTTGATCCTGAGAACTTGTTTTTAATATTTCTCTTTTATATATATGCATATATATATATAGGCACTGATTTTCTTGACCCTAATCGTTGTAGCTATCAGAAATGGGAGAAGACATTAAGCATTGTGTGTAGCACTACCAGTCTTTTTTTTTTTTTATTAAAAAAAATAAAAATTGTATTGCACATTTTCCTGAAAAAAAAAAAAAAAGTATTTGCAATTCTGAGGGAATTCAGACTTAAGCTTCCAAAACAAAGTGTGTGCTGAAAGCACAAAGGACTGTGTTTATGATTCTCTTTGAAGTGTTTTTGCAACAGGATAAGGAAAATTTTAGAAACTGTCTGATAGTGTTCAGGGTAAATACTTAAACCCCTTTAGAGAATTTCACACACAGATACTGTGCAGCAGAAAAAAGGATACTTATGTTTCCTAAAGCTGCTACAGCCTACAGCTTTGTACTTAAAGACAGAGGTGTTGAATAGAATTCTACTGAGGATACATCCAGTGACAATATCTACAGGAACATCAGAGCAAACCAGTGGATAGCACTTTCTATTTTTAACCCTTATGTGAGCTGGTCGAGATCTAAGCTGTGTTGATATGAACTACTCTAACATTTCAGTTATAAGCTGGAATTGTTAAACGGGCAGTCTTCCGACTCACAGCATACTGTGAGAATGACACTAAAAACATTCTGGTTTAGTGTAAACTGGCATAAGCCAGGAGAAGTTAAGGACACTTTCTGCCCTGTGGGAAGATGAGATGCATTTCTGACAGCACAAATGGGAGAATCATGGGTGGCTTGTGCAGCTGTGCATGTGGTGTGGCTGACGGTGTGTGCTGCACCAGATGGTGCAGAGGAGCTGGGCATGCTGTTTCATTCTGCATTCTCTTCTAGGTGGATTTGCACCAGTTACAAGGTTGATGCTTGTAAGCGTTCTTGTGCACACCACTGTATCTTGGTGAGCTTCTGGACAGATAGCATTCTGCTTTCTTGTGCTTAACTCTTGTTCTAATAGGGCTGCTTTCACTGTTTTTATACCATTGGATGTGTACGGTTGTGTGTAGTATATACATGTACCTGCATGTGAAATGTTTTCTTTTAAATACTGAAAATAGAAATATATTTAATACACAATCAGCAGAAAACAAAAATTTTGAATCTAAGTTACCCTTCGGTCTTGTATTTGAATTGTGTACATGGCTCTCTCTGTCTCAGCTGAGCACTGCAGGTTGCACAGCAGGCTTTATCACAATTGAAGGTGCTCTCAGAATGGATAGGGTAACAGATGTGGTCCATAGCATGTATGTATATGTATATGCTTCTGCACACAACTGTATATACAGCTACATTGGATATTTTAACTGTTACCTACTCTAGGTGATCCTGCACTGGTAGGGGAGTTGGACTAGATGATCTCTCTAGGTCCCTTTCAACCCCTAAGGTTCTGTGATTCTGTAATTCAATCTCATAACTAACTTGTTTATGTAATTTCTGGATCGTACATTTGCATCTAGAAAAGATATTTATAGGGAGTGAGCACGGGGGGCAAATGCATGCAGTTCTTGGCAGCAAAAACATGCTGAGAAAAGAGTTTAGAAAGCATTGGACATTTGGTAATACTGCCGGTCACACAGTGTGTGGCAGAGAGGGAAACATTTAGATCCTAGTTCCTGCTGCATCCCTGTGCATCCAGTGCCTGTCCTAGAAGGCTGTTTTAGAGCTTGGCCTTGTCCTCTTTTTGTTAATGGGAACAGTGTGATTAATTCCAGTGAAAGTAGATTTGGTATGATGGGCTGCTGTGAATTGCATAAAAAGGTGTGTTGTTTCTGCCTTTTTGTCCAGAACCTTAGGTGGACATATACTAGAATAACAAAAGATCTTTTTATCAACAGGATGTTTGTCAAGGTTTATTGTTTGCTGTGGAAATAATGAAGTAGTAGAATTGGGTTATGGTTTTGCTAGTCCAGCTATTCTTTGCCAAGCCTTTTGTGGAAGCCCATTTCATAGATTTATAGAATATCAGGTTGGAAGGGACCACAAGGATCATCTAGTCCAACCTTTCAGGGTGAGAACATTTCCTGCTGCAAAAACTGAATAAAAGACTATATTTGGGCAATAAGAATGTAATTTCCTGAAAAGAAAATGACTCTGTATCTTAAAAATTTGTGTATCTACACGTTATACAGAACTTGATGAATTATAGTTGAAGTCGTTTCTAGTTCTCTTTTATGCAATTACAGAAGTGATCATGATGGAGTTGATGAATTTGTACATTGTATATGCGTGTTTATGGACACGCTACATAGATAAGGGGATAAAAATAGTTGGTGTTCTAACTGTGAATTACAGTGGTTTGGCAGGAACAATTCTAACTGTGATTGCTATAAACTGAGGAACGTTGTGATTCTGAATGGAAGTGAAAGGAAATGGCAGTATGACTAAAATGCCACTATCTGCATTGCTATGCACTTCTTTTTAGAGTGCAACTGGTGTTGCTAAACATGGTTTTATTGCTATTGTATTTTAGTGGCTATGTAACCACTGTAAAATAGAATACAGCTGGTTTACTGTACAAATGGATTTTGCAAGCAAAAGAGGAGACATCTTCCATAAAGCTGCCGTGGCTGCACTGATAGGTTTTTTCTTTTCTGTTGTGTCATCAGTCCTAACAAGATCACGAGTGAACAGTGTTCTTGCAATGTGTTTTTTAACAGTTACTTCATACTTGATCAAAATGACACCTCTCATTTTATATCTAAAGAAATAAAACATGGCTTCAGGACTTGCCATGGAAAGCATTATGCTTTGATGGATTAGGTGCTAATTCTTTCACTGACCCTTTATTTAACTTGTGCAAGTGACTTAAGTGTGGTTTTCAAAATCGGTATGGAAATCAAAATGTTGAGGTCTTACTTTTCGTTTTAGATTGCAGACTATTTCTGATCTTAAATTTCTCATCAATAAAGCAAGGCTATGATTTTTCCTGACTGAAAAAGACTAACTTATTGGCTATGTCCTAGGGAGAGAGTATTTGGCAGCTGAAGGAACCCAACAAATTTCTGCCTCTCTTCTGCCATGATTAGAAATTACAGAATTTGGGCCACATCTACGGTGGTTTGTGTTTTTTTGTTTGTTTGTTTGTTTTTAAAATTTAATTAATTATTTTCAGATAGGCAAGTTACGTCCATTTCACTAAGACAGAAGGAGCTTAGTGTGTTTTGGCTGACCCCCATTGTCTCCTGGCAGTTCCTAGTTGTAGCTCTCAGGAGCTCTTGAGTGAATCTTTTTTTTTCACTTTTCATTTCTTGCTACACATGCTTCTGCTTAATAATCCTGAAGCTGTAGACATAATATAATGTTTACTATTCTGCAGTAAGAAGATAATTACTGGCTTTTCTCAAGTGTCTCTAGTTAACATCAGGTTTTGGCAGTTCTTCTTGGGCTGTGAGTGAATCTGAATTCTATATAATTCCCACAGCAGAGGCTCAAATGTGAAGTTTAAGTGTAGCAAATCTTGTAAATTGTTCCCGTAAAATAATGTGATTGTTTATCACAATAAGACTAATGGCTTCTCTTTTCATGGGATTCATTTTGAATTTCTGTAATGTAACAGAATGATTAAGGGAATGGTGAGAACAGGCCAGGTTGTTGCTTGTGAATAGGAATGGCATCAGAGGAGCTATGCTCAAGATGAATCCGACTTCATGCTTAGCATGCACAATTCTGCAAAGTGCACTGTTAATGGCTGGGAGTAGTGCATCACTTCATGTTGTCTAGCTACCTAGGGATCAATATAATTGTGTAATAAACTGAAGTGATTATTTTATTTTTATGTGTGTATATATGTATGCATATATACACTGCTAATAATTATATTTTAGCTTGATCTTCATGCTGTGTGCTACATGCTAATGGATTAAAGCTTCACTAGCCAGATGGAAGGTCAATTGTTTTGTCAATGCTGTGGTGAGATGCAGCTTGGATAAGTGAATTATAAGATTTTTTTTCCTGTTGTTTAAACACACAGCAGAGTAAATTTACTCCTCGTCGTCCTTTGCTGATGCCTGTCTCTCATATTCTGCCCAAGGTCATGCTTCCATGAAATGAAATTGGAGGTTTTGTCCTGTAATCATTTGCACAGAATTCACTCCTTTGCTCAAAACTAATGATTGGTTGTGTTGCTGATGGAAGAAATTAAGATTAGCTTGTACAAACCAAATTAGAGTGATGATGTGTAGAACCAAAATACACAAAAGTTGTATTTCACAGAGTTCCTTGAGCCCACAGAGTATCTAAAAATCTTTTAACAGCTAAGCTTTACATTTCTGTATTCTCTTATGGAGAAGAGTAAGGAGCACCATGGAATAACAGTAGTAATACATTTATCTTCAAGGAGGCAGGGATGAAGTAATGTGAAATTAGTGCTGTATTGCATATATGTAGACGCTCTTTGCAAGTCCTGCCTGTATCTTAGTCTGAAATGTTATGATGCCTTTAAAAGGATTAAAAATATATATAATTAGAATTATTACCATTTCTCACTTTTTGAAAGCCTTCTCCTGTAGGTAATATCTTCATTAATAGAAACTTACAGTAACTGAGTTTCTCTCAAAGGAATGACCTAGAGAAAACTGTAATTACAGTTTTTACAGTCAGGGCTTTTCAGACCATTATTCTGTTACTGATCTTTTGCTGGCTTTCACGTAGGACATATATGAAACATGTCTACATTCATGTTCCAATTCGACAGGTGGTCATTGCGCTAAAGGAATTGTGAATTTACAATATGAGAACTTAGGAATCTAACAGGGAGGGGGAAAGATAGGTAAAACAGATGAATCAGCCTTGAACTCATAAAAGCTGCAAAAATATTGAAGAAAACAAAAAAGTTCCATTGGTTTCTCAAAGAAATCCTGTTTCTAAAAACCAGAATACAAGACTGTTGGCTCACTCTCTTTTTTTTTCCTCCCCCCCTTTCATATTTAGCATTTTCTTGTTAGATGTAAAATACTGTAATTGAATCACAGCATTAGCTGACTTTCCCCAACAAAACAGCAGATTTAGGCTCTTTGGTTCTATTTTCAAAAGTAATATATTGAGAGAGAATGCAAAGACAAAAAATTGAGCACATAGATGTATAATCCCAGAGGAATAAACTGACTTCTTCTAGACAAGCTGAAAGCTGATTAAACTATTTCTCATCCTTTGGGTATGCAACAGCTTTTGATGATGGAGAGTGTATTAATATTCAGCTTAGCTGCTTGTCGACACTTCAGACAGGTCCCAGGAAAGACTCTGATACTGACCAGGTTTTCTCACTCCGCCAGAAATCTTTATGAGACACAGAGCAGCAGCCTTGTGCTGGCAAAAGTCAAGATAAGAGTGATGCTTTTTAGCTATGTCTTTATTTTAGAAATTGCTTTTAGACATTTTGAAAGTATGGAAATCTTTTAAGAGGTTGGGTTTTTTTTTGTTTTGGTTTTTTTTTTAATGATATAAACTATTTTAGATACAACAAAGGAAAAAGATTAACCTCAATTGTTCTAAAATAAAGCTGCTGTAATCTATTAAATTTTAACTGTGTTTCTCTGAGTTGTTTGTAAACATGCAAAGATCCCAGCAGTAAAAACAGTGACCCAGATTTTTGGAAAGGACATTGATGCTGTAACCACTTTTATAACAGATCTGAGATGTTGGGGTAATGTTCCCTTAACTTCAGCTATTCCCTTGTAATATAATACCTGCCTTCCAGACTAGAATGAGATGTAAACAGCTGCTTTATCAGCTGATACTTCTTCTGTGCTTTTGTTGGCATGCTGACATATGGGGTGTTTGCTTTTTTCCCCTTCCGCAGTGACTAAATATATACAGTATCTCAGGAAAACATGTCATACACTGTGCGAGGTGCCTTTAGGAGGGCTAAATACTTCCTGTAATAGGTGAAAGAGCATGGCTTAATCAGCTTAGTTAACTTAATTAAGCTGTGCTTTTTCTCATGGTGTAGCCTTAAAGTGTATTTAGTTTAGAAACTATATTTCGTAGTTGTGGCATGACACAAGATTGGAGAAATCTTGTGGATTTTTATAGAGGGCTTGGAAAAGATGAAATTTGCTAGTTATTCTGCAATGAGTAGCGATTTAAATGAAGGTTTAAAGGAGAAATGTAATGCAGTTTAGATTGTGAAGACTTCTTATACTGAGAGTGAGTTGTCCCATGATAGTCTCAGCCTCACCTTGCATGCTTGGAGCTGTGCCACCATGTCGCATTCTTTAGAAGAAACTAGTGTGATGTAACTGTGAGGCTGTGGATCTTATCTCCCCTGATCTGTCTCTGAGCAGAAAATACAACTACGAATTAAAGTAATTTCAACTCAGTTGCTCTTTATGTTCTTCAGAAACTACCCCATGTTAAAGAAAAGGTCTGATTTTCCTCTTGGGGGAGCATTGCGATCCTGGTCCTAGTAGAACCCTCCTGGCTGGGCAGTTAGAGGAGAAGGTTGATTAGCAAGGCATATGCATAGCTGGTATAAGGAAAGAATGACAGCAGGTACCAGGAGCCAAACATGGGATAGAGGGGTTAGGAGCCATCCAAGGCAACGTGAGTGTGAGGACTCCTGCAAAGGGATCTTTGAACACCTGTGGTGGTTGTAAGACTTTAAACTGAATGTGTAGTTGGAATGGGCCTTTGGGTACAGTTGGAATAGAAAACAAGCTTGCCAGGGTAAATTTTGGAGATTGAGAAAGAGTGGGAAAGGATGACAAAGCTTTCAGGTGAAAAGGAAGGATATGGTTTGAGAGAGCAGAATAGAAGAAGCTTTGTGCTGGGGGAAGAGTTTATGGGGAAGGTGGCAGAAGATAGGTAGGTGTGTGGTTTTCTCAAAGTGGAATATTGTGGCTGGTGGTTTCTTTATTTTATTTTCATCCCTTTAAAAAAGTTTGTGTTTTGATAGAAATTTTTTCAGTGATGCCTTTGTGCAGTATTAATCTTTTGTTTAATATGCTACTGGGTTATATTATGGAGCCAAATAAAGCAGAAATAGTCCTTGTTTAAGCAAAAAAATGAAGTTACTTAGTCTGTTTTAAAGTGTTTGATTTTACTGAAACAATCATAAATTATCCAGGGGAAAAAAAAAAAAAAAGGAACTTTATATACATATAATTTTTTAACAGTTGAAAAAATTGCATATCATGTTTAAAATGTGTGAATTATGTTTGAAGTTGCAGATCTTACTGAACTGGTAAATATGGTAGTTTCTCATCTTAGTACCTCCCACTGCTTAGGCGTAATTCTGTGGTAGACTGGTAGACTTCAGTGTTTCTTGATTATATGGGGTGTTATAATTTCCTGATGACTGGTTATGTTATTTGTAATGCAGAGGGTGTTAATCCTTTGGTGATTAACACTCTATTGGAATTACCCGAGGTCAAAGGTACATTCTTTTACTTGGTGGTTGGGTTTTTGTTTTGTTTTTGCAATGTTTCTTCCTTTCATTTTATTTTCTCAATAAAACTTTTGTTACCTGTTTTATCTGAAAATTACTCTGAGATAATTTGAGGTGAGGGGAGGAAAGGAGCATCATCCTTCTCTAGAGACCCAAGTCTGTTGAAGCCATAGCCGTTAAAACGTGGATTATCTTTTCAACGAATAGGTCCTCCAGAAGTCTTCCATTTTAAAACTAGTGAAAAAACTCTTAACTGAAAGAAGCCAAAAGCACAGGAAGGAAGGCATTTCTTGTTTAGCCTCTAAATATCCAGATACCTATCTGTGTCTCATTCTAAGCCCTTTTAGAGCGATTTATCAATGAAAAGATTATATATGTGTGTGTATATGCACATATATAAAACTGACTATATGTATGGGCACTTTATAGTGTATAAATATACATGGCTATCATTTGAGTTCATTTGGAGATAAAGTAGACACTCCTGTCCAGTAGCTGTCTCCCAATTATTGGTTTTTTTTTCGAATTGTGGAGCTATATATTAAAAAACTTCAGTACTTTCACAGATTATGGCTGCGAGAAGTTTTCCTTAGCCTAATATTTTAGTTTTTTCTCTAAAACCCATGATCACTTTTGCGTTTAGATGAGCTGTGTTCCTTGCTGAGCTGGAGCTGGTGAGAGTAGAGCAGTGAAGGCTTTTTGACATTTCATTTTAGCACAGTCCTGGAATTCTGTAACTATTCCTGCACCTCCAGGACAATTTAGTTGTGTCCACCTTTTCTGAGTTGCTGTGTCCAACTGCAAAGACTCTTCAGTAGTTCACAGCATTTATGGGAGGTTACTGAAGGATGCTGTGGCAGTGGCATTGCTCTTTTCCATAGAGATGACTATGACACTTGACTGCAAGTGCTGTGGTGGGAGTTCCACCTGGAGCAGTTCCACCTGGAGGTTTCTTCATGCTATGGGGGTTCCACCTGCTCCACATCTGTAAAAGTATGAGGATGGCTGAAGACCTGCAAGAGTTTCCTCACTGGCATTTTTCTGCTCTAAAACCTCTTTGGTAGTAACCCAAAGTGGTAGAAGCCAGCTATGGGAGAATTGTTGATATACAGTAGCCATCTGTAATGTTCAGCACTTGTGTGTAGTTAGAAACAACAAAGGTGGTCACAAAGCAAGGAAGAAAGTGTTAACTGTTAAGAAGCAAAAAATAAAAGTAGCTCATTGGGTGTGGTTAGTGTTTGAAGCTTCAGCATGTTCTCAGCTGAAATGATGCTACTCTAAGAGACTGTGGAGGGATAGGATGGCATCCCTCTACTTTTTCCCGTAGAGGTCTAGACTTGGTGTTTTCAGAACACTTATCATCAGACCAGGCTGGTCAAGTGTTAACAGTGTGCATTTTCCAGAGCTCTAACAGGAGTTCACTGGTGTAGTAAAGGCTCTGTTTTAACTTGGTTACTTGCTATAGGCTTAATTCCTGAGCTGCTGGTTGAAGCCATTCAATCTATTGGTAACTTTAAACATGTTTTAATAAATTACCAAATCTATGGCTGTTTTGTTGGTGCTCTACAGCAGGTAGGATAACTATTAAGTGGAAACACAGAGGCAAGATGTGTCTGTCCAGCTACTCACTTGATGATTTTTTTTTTTCTGTCTGCTGTGTGCTAGCTTTCTCTCTGATTCTCTCTCTGTTTTGCTCAGAGCTCTGTGAGGTGCTGAGATTAGTGCTGGTTTGCTTTTGTCATATTCTTTCATGTTTGCTGTGACAGATAGGTGAAAAAGTAGTATTTGTTCTGCTCCAGCATGCAAGTAATCTAGCTGAAGACACTGAGGACAATTAGTCCTGTGTTTTAGGATAAAAGCAGACATACTAAAGTTTTAGAGGGACTTTTCCTGTACATGCTCCAGGGAGAACTCTGCATAAAGCACTGTGGCTTCCTCCATGACTTCTCTGAGATAAACTGCTGCTTCCATTCAGTTGCTGGCCTGTGGTTAGCTTTATTTCACTTCTACAAATACTAAATGATGCACTGGCTTAGTTCTTTTTGGGTTTCACTTATATTTCAGTAGTCTCATTTGCACTTAATATTTTGCAGAGGTTGTGAGCAGTCTGTTATCCACAAAATATATGGAAAGTGTAAAAACTTGAAAGAGAATTCAGTAGGGAGCAGAATGAAAGGTCAAGGTATTTTTGTGAGTGGAGCAGAGAAATAATTTGGGAGGAAATAAGTTTCAGGAAATAAGGAGGAACAAGGAATGGAAACAATTGTGAGAGGGAAGATAGTATAATGAAGTGAGAGAGGGGTTAAAAATAGAGATAAATGGAAATATTAAAAAAAAAGGAAGATGCAAGAGAGAGTGTGATAGGAAAGAGTAGTAATAAATTAGAAAACACCTGTACTTTAAAAACTTTATTTGTAATCAGCATAATGAAGTTTATGTGGAAGTTGATGTCTCATCTTTCAAAATTATTTGTTCTTTCTTTCATGTCATTCCTTGAAATTAGAAATACCACAGTAAGTGATAGTAAAGAAAAACTAGGCAGGTATATTCTTTTTATGTATCAAAAGAACTACGAAGACCTGCATTTTCAGCTATTAAAGTCTAACTTGTTGACTGCAGCATTTTATAGGGTTTTGCTCTGAAAAAGTGAAATACTCAAACTACTAATAACAAATGCAGCTATTGAAAGATGTTTTTTGCATGAATATATTATTTCACTTTACACATCAAAACAGGTTTTTGTTTGCTGACATATTTCTGAACCGGCTTTCTTGAAGTTGTTGTTGTATTGTGGCCTTACTGTAACAGAACATTCGGCCTGAAAGTCTGCAGACAGAACATTTGTGGTAGTGTGTATGTGTGAAATTTTCAGTGGTGAGCTGCCTTATTAAAACCAGAATATATTTTTGTAATAAAATGTTAATGGTTCTGTGTAAGTCCATTTTTACTACTTCAGGAGAAGGAGGTGAAAAAGTAGGAAAGGGAAGGAATTAAGAGATAGCAAGAAAAAACTGAAAAACCATACAATTAATGTTTAACTCAAACTTTTATAAAGATTGACGCTCGAAATGTGAATAATATGTTCCTGCTTGGTAGCAGATTTGTTTCAGGAAAGCTGGAGCAAGTCATTTGGTGATTTGGCTTGTATGACTAAAACAATTTACTTGACAGGTTTTATGTTGAAGGTTATGTTGTGTACAAATACATCTTATATTGCAGTTTTGCTGGTCTTGCTTCAAAGTATACTGAAATCTGCTTAACTCTTTTTTACATCTCTCACAATAACTGCTTCTTTTCATGAGTTGAACCATAAATATTTACAGAAGTGTTGTAATCTGTTTCAAACAAATTTTCAATTTGAGAATTTTATGCAATGGACTGAAGTAATAGCATGCCTTTCTCACTAAGGCTATGAGTCTCTTACTTGTGATGCTCCTCTTGGTGACACTTAAATTTAATTGTATATGTTCTGCTTATGTAACTAGATGTTCAAAGTATCCAACCTGAAATAAGCTCAGAGATGTATGTCAGGAATGTTGAGTATTTGTATCCTGTTTTCGTTTTATGGTTGTATCTCCCTTTGTCTTACATTTGTCCTAACCTAGATAATAAGCATGCATGAACCATGTAAACTTCTGCTGTTTCAAAAACTAACTGCATTTTTTTCAAATACATTCTAATAACAAACAAACAAAAAAAAATAGCCAAAGGCGGGGGGGGGAAAAAAAACCCAAACTTTATCTGAGTTTTAGCTGGGGTCCTAAAAGGTGGGGGGGGCAGGTCACTGCAAACCCACTACACCATTTTACTGTTTAATTCTGCAGTACAACTTCTAAGACACTACTAGGGTCAGAAGATAGTAGGTGGCTGATATAGCACTGGAATTAGTGCTGCGCTTCCTAGTTTCCTGAGGATAAATTAAATTGGTCCAATAGAAACGTTTTAGGTCATAGTGACTTATGTGGGAATTAAACATAGTCAGCAAAATCTATTTTCTGTCTAGCTAAGTAAAAGAGAGGACAGATGAAAAAATTCCCTGGGTGGATGAATTCTTACAAAGAACGATTAATCTTTTACTGTGTTAATTTTGTTGTCCAGCTTGAGTTTCCTTATATTTTCTTCATATTCAAGTTTGTAAGTTAAAGGTGAAAAAAATTTAATACTGTTCCTTGGCCATGCTTTAGGTCACATTGTAAATGCTTCTCTCAACACATGGAGAATTTACCCTTTCAGGTAGTTTCCAGAGTTAGCCTGTGAGTGGAATAGGCTCTATAATGGTATGAAAATCCAGGGTTTGGGGAAAGGAGAAGGATTTGCAATTTCCCAGGAATTTTTTGCTCTTCTGTTTTCAGGAACTTCATCAATATTAAGCATTAACTTATCTGTCTTTAAAATAACTTTAAAATGTTGGGTCATCTCTAGAGAATTCTGGGTTTTAAACATGAGCTTGGATGCTGCATCAGAGGCTACTTTAATGTGGAATAGTGCAGAATGTTCTCCTACAGACTATGCAGCAGTTTTGCACTAAGAATAAGCAGAGAGGCACTACTTTGCCAAAAAGGAAATCTTTGAGTCATGTTCATCACAATTTATTTCTTTCTTTAAGGTACTTTACTGGCTTCTGTAGTTTGGGAAGATTAATTTTCCCTTCTGCCATCAGCTCAGGCTCTACTTGTGTCTTCAGCTACCCTGCTCGGTCTTGAGAGTTTGTTTGAGTTGATTTTGTCATCAGAGGAGATTAAACAACTCTGCCTTTTCAGGTGGTTCTTGCAGTTAAGGCTTGCAGTGCTTGAGGATGCTGTTACTAATAAGCTTACACTAGTCCTCTCTGGGTCAATTCTTTTTTGTTTCCACAGCAGCTTCTTAAGTAACTCCATCCAGCACAGTATGCTTTGTAGCAATTCACTACTGGAAGTAGTTTGATGGCCTTTTTGGTGAATTCTACCAGTCACAGCTATGGAGTGCTCAGTTGTTGCATCCATTGTGATTTTTTTTCTGAGGTGCAAAGATGAGGGAATTTGAGTAGGTTATAGCTCAGAAATGAGGGTATGGAGTATTAGTTGTGTTTTTTTTAGAATTGGTATTTTGTGATTCTTCAGATTAATTTTTTTTTTCCTGTAAAAAACTAAGTTCTCTTTAAGAAGTTTATTGCAAAGTAAATGGTTAAAACGGAGCTGCAGTTACTTGAAAGAGACAAATATACATTCATTATTTCCTGAGTATGTTGTTTTTATGGGAAAGCAAAGGAAGCAATGGCTGGGTGTCATTAAGGAGTAGCTAGTGGAAAGCGGTGAAATGAGCAATGAGACTTGTAAAGTGTCATGAAAACTGAAACACCAGGGTACAAAGTACTGCTTATCCTCACAGATATGGATACCATATGGCAACATGAAGGGAAATGGAGACAAGAATCCTATTCTTTCTCACACTTTCATTTGCTTGTTCTTTGCTTTGGGCAAATGACTTAAGAAGTTGTGCATAAGCCTTCTTCTGGCACAGTATTTATTGACAAGACACCTGTCTCCCTGGTTTGATGCCTTGAAGTTTCTTTGCTGCCGTTCCAGCTCTGGCACTTCTGATTATAATGTTGTTGTTGCTTCTTTAATAGTTCTAAAATAGACTCTTCTTGACTGTTAATAGGTATTTTCTGGGTGCTATAACCCTTTTCTCTCCTACACCATTTTACCTATTTTCCTTAAGTAAGGCACACTGNTTTTTTTTTTTTTTTTTTTTTTTTTTCCCCCATCCTCATCTTTTCTCTTATATCCACAAGTTACTATCTCTGGACAACTTTCCACATCTCTGTTACATATCTTTGGAATCAAATGGACTGCTTGAGCATACTTTCATACTAGACACTGAAAGGATTTGGCCTGTAGTCCATTTGCCTTTGAAGTGATGCATATAGGAGAACCGTTATCAGCTCTTTAGGGGTGGCTACGGCTGTGAGAAGATTTTTCTTGCCCTCCCAGCTGACTTCTTCCCTCCCACCTCCTAAAAGTACACACCTCCCAAACTACACACCTAGCTACTGGCCAGAGTTTTCTTAATTTACAACTGTTTTGTATATATTTTATATTTCCTCAAAATCTGTTAAACTTCTAGCAATATTCAATACAGTTATCTTCACTGCAATAATTGTTTAAAATGTTAATTACAGCCTCGGTTGCCTTTGTTCTTCTGAATTCAGTGTTTGTGAAACTACACTTGAAGATGTCATCTTTTAATGATGTATCTCCAAGGTTGATGATTGGTCATTAAGACCAAAGCAAGAGTGCTGTACAACATACAAAACCTTACCTTGTCTGTATTACTGGCCTTGATGCTTTCAGCTGTTTTGCCTCACACAGTCTGAGAGGACCATCAGTGTCTATGCCCTCTCTTAAGGCTGTGGAAAAGAGTAGCTATTTCACTGTGTTACAGCAAGATAATGTGATTTTAAGTGCAGGTACTTGTGTCATAACAATGGGTGATATATCAAGAGAGAGCTAGAAAAGCTGCTTAGAAAGGTTGTATGGGAGGGCAGGAAAATTGTGCAGAATTTAACAGAAGATGTTATAAAGGGAGCCCCTGATGCATAAGTTTTATACTTTCTGTGTTATAATTCTGGAAATTAATGCTCTGTGTGTTATATCAGGCTGTTGTGGGCATGTAGTGGTGAAATTACAGATAATAAATTACTGCTCTTCCTACTGAAGCTGTAGACCCTTCTCCTAATTCTAGCACCGCAAAAAATGCAGTTTAGTGGTTCTTTATGCTACAGAGTTTAGAGCAAATATTTGAGCTCTCCTTGGTCTAGGAAAACTGGCATTTGAGATTACCATTACACCACTATAATGATTTTGCAGTGATTTGCGTGGTGGAACATTAGCCTATTTGTGTGTAAAAAAGTGTCCAAAGGACATCCTAACTTCTCTTTTCTAAAGAAGTGCTCAGTATGACACAGCATTAAGGGATAGAATCAACCCAATATATTCTCAATTTCAGAAACAGGGGGAGGAAAATGAAATATGAAGCTATTCCCACTAGAAATGTTGTAAATCTTGCAAAATATATAAGCTTTCCTCCTCGACATACATCAAAGGCATAAAACTTAGGAGATTAAAATATGTTTTTAATCTTGGTTTGATGAGCAAAACTTTCACTGTAATATTTATTATGAGAGGCTCTACTTGTGTTGCCTCTTCCCTTTGTTCTGTTTATATATGACTTCCTTTCTTCCAAAAAAGTAGGAAGTATCGCTTTCACAAAGCCCAAGGATATTGCAATGGTTTGTTCATTTAAGCTCAGTCGTAAGCCCACGTGGCAGACACAAACTTTTCTTTTATTGTCCTGGGTCCCAGAGGAAGAGCAATGCTTTCTGATGGCTTCCCATGAATGCCTTTCATTTGTGGAAGGGTTTCAGTGGCTTATGCTGACTGTACAAAGATCAAACGGGCAGGAAAATTGTGGTTTTGAGAAACATAGCCAAGATCTTTGTTATTTTCTCAGAAGTTTTTCTTCTCTAACCCTATTTTTAAAGGACAACATTAGGACAATTCGTTGTAGTGGCTGGTGGAAAGAAAGCTCTTTATGTCACTTTGAAGAGAAAGTTTAAGTATTTTCATAGTTATTAGAAAATTTGCAGGCATGTATAAAGAAAATGCTAGCCATAATTACGGTTTGACTATTGCAGTTGGAATCAATGATAGCCAAAATTCGGCTTAAAAAATGTTGTGGCTGCTTAGTCCTGGAATCTGGTCTATATTGGGACACCTCGCCTGCTGGAATCACCCTGGCTTTTCTGTGTGGGCACAGAGGTCTATCAAACAGATCTGATGATGGGATTTGACCTATTGAAATTTCCTTACTTTCAAGAAGGGGAAATTTTTCTCCACAGGTTTTCTTGGTATTCTTCATAAAGGTTTCCTTTTTGCTTAGCTGTTAGTAAACTGAAGTAGCAGAAAGAGATGTGCGTGCCACAACATCTTTTAACTGCAGTGATGCTAAGTTTTGCCAGCTATACATAATTTTCGTTGTGCTACTCATATAAAACCTCCTGCTTGTCATACAAATTTGGGGCTTGTTGAAAGATTATTTTAATAATACTGAAATGGCTTAAGTTTCTCAAGTAGAACACATAGCATCTTCAGAGGTCAGATGTAGCTGAAACTCGAACAGCTGTACAACATGCATCCTAGATTGTTTTTAATTGTCTTCCCTTTCTCTAACAGCAGTAATTCTTGTTTATATTGTCAAGAAGCTTTCCACTGAGCACAAGCGCACCATACTTTAAGGTCACATGCTTAACCCCACTGCACGGTTACAATGTAAATGGGCCCCCTTTGTTTTCATTAATGTGTGAGGGGTGGGTGCCAGGCAAGGCGGTTCAGGAGGCTTAAATAACTTATTGTAAAAGCCTCTTGAAGAAAGCATATTTTGTCTCTATACCACAGTTGTTTAGCATTACTCTTGTGCATCCAACCGACAGCCACTTTGGCAATGGGAGTTTTGTGTGTGATTTTTGTTCTTTTCACTGGAGGATGCTTTTTTCTTTCTTTTTTAAACTGAGCTAATGGATTCACCTCAAATAATACAAAATGAAGAACGTTTTCTTTTTTTCTTTCCTGATGTCCTAAAAGTACTAAATAAAACTGGAACTTCTCTTCTTCACGCCAAACACCTTACATAACAATTTGCAAGCTGCTGTTTGTGTGTCGATGTAGAGGTTTAATTTTAAGACTTTCTGAAAATATCAAATTACTAAGATCAGTACTTTTAATCAGTTTAAAAGCTAAGACAGTGCAGCCTTTTAAAATTATTTCCGGAGTTTTAACAGAGTCTTACACTTTTCTACCTGTAGTCATTGATGTGTGGTGGCAAAAATACTGTTGAAATCTCACTAACTACTTCATTTTTTGCTACCTAGAGTTGGCCCTGATGTAAGAGTATTTCAAGATTGTCCCAAGGTTTTGGATTATTTCAAACCCAGTGCTGCTTGTAATCTGTAGCTGGCATCTGCAATTGGCTTTGTGGGCCAAGGAAGTTGAAGTAGTACTTCTAAGTGCTGCTCTGTGTCAAAATATCAAGCCCATTGTTTGGGATAGTTCTTTTCTAGTTTGTTTTTTTAAATACTTGGTTGTAACTTTGAACCATGAATGCAAATTCATTCATGTCTGATTTCGTGTCAGATTAATACTACGAGCACATGAAGAGAGTGTATACATGTGTTCCATGTAGTATGATGAACTGGATCCACAAAGCTTGTATGCAACAGGTTTCTGTGCATGTCCTAAATATATAATCACTGAATGACCAAGGTAAAGGGAAATTCTTACCTCTAGAAAATGAAGTAATAATACATACTTATCAAAGCAGAACACTTATGAAGATAGCAAATCACAGCCTGGTAGAAATAATACTTCATTGGTTTTCAAGATAAAAAAATGGACCAACTTGTAGTTGAGACAAAAATACAGACTTCCCCAAGGTTGAAAATCTTCAGTGTGAACTTAAGATTATAGTATTTGGTTGCTGTGTTTTAAAGCTGGAATATTATGGACACATGTTTTCACAAATTATTATCAAAATATTCTTTTTCTTCATAGTAACTGCCATAATTTTAGTCTTTGGATGTTTTGGTTTGGTTAGGAATTAGTTTTCTTACAGTTTGTATAAACCTTCTGCATTCTTTATCATAGGTACTCTGTATAGAGCAGCCTAATACATCTAGTGACTTCTCCAGAGTGTGAATAACTGATTTGAGTGTCATGGAAGTTTAAACAGGATATCTGCCAATCTTGAAAGGAGATTATTAAACTCTTAGGAACATAGTCTTAGTTCAACATTTCAGTAGTTTTGTCTGTTTTAAGAAGTGTTTTTTTTGTGAACTAAAAAAATAAATATGAATTTAATACTGTCTATTAGTATAACAAGTGTAAGTCGTCAGCATGGTTTCCACATTGACAACAGTTGTTGATGACTGTGAAAAAATAATCAAAATTTGTTAAAACAGAATCCATATCCTAATGGAAATGTTTTAATGTTTAACTAAATAAATGTAAAGTTATCCCTCAAAATTGATGTAGTATTTCTAGAAAGATTGCGTAATAATATCTTAAACAAAAAGTTAAAAGGAAAAGAACCCCAAACTCCAGGATACAGATACTGAGAAGAGACTTTTTAAATCAAATGACATGTTTTGCTCTTTAAGGTAAAAATATTTATACGTGCCACATTAGTAGCTTGGATTATTATTCACATTTCATATATGTGGGCTCTGAATGTTGCGAAGTGTGTTTTTTTCTTGTAGTGTTGTGTTAGGGCAGAATGTGAAGCAAATAACGACATTAGATGGAGATTTAGAGCTCTAGTATAGCTTGTCATGATGTATCTTTAAGAGCAGAAGTTTTTATAGGAGAGAACACAGGTCAAAACCTCTTCCACAAACTGCTATTTTTCATTTCTTTGGCAACCCAGGAGACCTGAAAACTTTTTTTAGGTTGTGGCCATGTATTCGCTGTGTCTGTTAAGGATACTTGACCAGTTTATGTTAATACATCCTTGACATTGCTTTAACTTTTACTAGTGGGATTAACTGATCCTTCTCCAAGAGTGCAAAGGTGATTAGTCAACCACCTTTGACCTCTCTCTTAAGCTGGACTTTGCAGCTGAACTTGAGAACCCCTATCTTATTTCACATGCCTATAGAAGGAAACGGTTAGTGAATGGTAAGGCATGGGCTGTGAATGTCACAGTGCAATGTAATGGACTAGATTGTGGCAGGGTTTCACAGAGTCGGGTGGTTTCTCTTTTCCAAATTGTATCATCATAGTGTGTGTGTACATGGTACAAATGTCAGAATTGCTGAATTGCCAAAATCTTCAGCAGATGACTTGTTTCAAGGAGTAATTGATGTGCATATATTCAGAGTCATCTGCACATGGGTTATATGATGGAAGTTTATTTTCCCTGATCAAATGCTTTGTCATTATAAAAATTCCTAGTACAATGAGTGAAGTTTTCAGATATTTGAGCATGTAAGCCTTACATTCTTTCTCAAATATTCATCTATAAATACTTGTCATATTATTTTTCTATAAATATTCAAATTGACAACAGGTAGAACTTGATTAGATGCAAAATTAAAAAGAAAAAAATCCAGAAGTTGGTTCATTTGGGGTTTTTTCATTATTTTTAAAGCACTGGTAGGTGACCAAAAGTATATTTTCATTTTTCTTAACTGATATATTTTTCCACATGAGCTACTTCCTTTGTCTTTTCTTGCTTTTACTTTTAACTGTTGGGTTAATGAGTTGGTAATCTTCCTTTTAAAGATGAAAAATAAACCTTCTTNTTTTTTTTTTTTTTTTTTTTTTTTTTTAATCTTGAGGAGGTTAAATGATGAGTGAGAGTTGTATTGCACTTTTTATGGAGTGTGAGACAGAGCAAGAATCCTTCCCCAAACTCAAAATCAAGTAAGACAAACCCATATAGGATATCATGGAATATTACAGCAAGAAAAATACTTTGATAGCATGGGCTATTAACTTATTGGTGTTGTCATAATCCACATAGCCATCATATCAGATCTTTGATAAAAGAACAACAGAGGCAGAATCAGAATTTCAAGTTGAGGAATGCTATAGCATGGTGTTTCACAAGAACACAACTCCGTCATAGTAGAATAACCAATATCTGGCTCTATCATTTGCATTAACAGGTTTATGAAGTATAATTTTTATGGATATTATTGTATTTAGAAGAACACTACAGAGCAAAAAATGTTAATGAGTTCCTGGTAGGATAGATGTAGGCAATGGAGCATCTCAAGAGGATGAGAACCAATGTGACTGGAAGAGGTGAAAGCCTACCTGTGTCCCATGAATTCATGCTTCAGCTCCACAATGTAGTACTGCAATTGTGCAGGATGTGGCAAAATGGTGACTGCAGGTGTGCTGTCTGTGGTGTACCTTGGTCTGTGCATATCTGTATAGAGCATATATGGGCATACATGCGTAAGAGTAGGCAAAGTTTGCTTTGGTTTTAGTTTTCTCTAAGACCATTAGTGTTTGGTGATTAAAAAAAAAAAAAAAGTAGTGTGGAAAAATAATGTAGGTTTCTTTTGAGCCTGCAGATTGCTAAATTTGATCAAACATGTTAATAATAATGAAGCATTGCTTTATTTAGTGTTGTTAAATGTACCTGGACCTTTTTCTTGTAATGTTTGTACTACCCATATATATGCACAGTAGTAAGATGTTGTTCTTTATCACTTGTAATGGGAAATTAGTGTCCATATGTGTCAATGATGGGAAAATAGTGTCTATATGACATGCATATATAGACATATAACCCTGTAACATGCTTTAAGATGTCAGAATGGCATGTGTAAAACTGTGTTCAAAAACATGCTCTGAATGCAGGAGCATCAAAATTAAGTAGTTGCCTGTGTACCCAGGAAGAATCTATGTTAGAGTAAACAAGTACTGCATCTGAAATAGTGATTGTACATATTTTGGATGACTGAGAAGAATTAAATAACTAAACTTCTCTTTATGTTCTCCTTTGTCAGTCCCTCATTATTTTAATTTACTAATATATTGCATCCGTTTGTTCATTCTGTGCTGCACACCTACACTGCAGTTGTCAGAGTTGCATGGCCTGTCTATGAAGTGCCTAGGACACATTTTTACATGAAAATATTGGTTTATGCCATTACAAAACTGGAGTAGGATGGAGCATTGAGTTCAGATTTCCTAGTTTTTTCAGTAGAGGAACAAGGATCGTAGCTTGCAAAACTGTTTCCAAATGCTGCTGTCATAATCATCCTCTAGCAATGGGTGGTGGTGTCTACTTGCTGCTTGACTATGTTGTATTCTCCATATGTGAAATATATAGAGTAGTATTTCAGGTTCTGGTTTTGCTTCATTTCTTGTGCCTTTCCCAGTAGTGTGATCAAAATTCTTTTTCTGTCCCTTTTGCTGTGACAAGTACTATTACTACTGCACTTACATGATTATGAATTTTAAATCTTCATAACTACGTGCCATAGTGTCACTGGGGAGTAATGAAGCTGTTATGTGAGCCAAGTGTCAGCAAACTTCATTTCTGAAACATGGTGAGAGTCCCATTCTCACAGGGATAACCACAGACCTGGTGCATTTAGTGCTGTGAGGATGATAAAGGCATTGAAACCCTTATGTCCTTCGAAGATATGATTCAGCTGTATGTGGTTATCTTGCATATGTACTAAATTGCTATTCTGCCATGGCATGTGTCTTAGACAAAGCATGCCCACAGGCACTTCTGGACATGTGGCTTGCAATTTCATTTGACTGTGGCTTGCAGCTTCTTCATTCTGCACCATTTAACCCATTCTGTAACGTGGGTTTCTGTGTGTTAAACTGTTTCAATAAAAGTAATTACATTGGGAATATGCTCCAGATTTCTGTGCAAATATATTTTTACTACACATTGTGCTGGGAAGTGTGGCTAAGGAAGTGGGTGACTTGATGGCAAGAAAAGGTAGCTTCAGTGATGGCAGAAAAATGTTGCTGTTCTAGGCTTTCCTGTACTAAATAGATATTAAGATGTGCTGTTGAAAGAAACCAGTAACTAAAAGATGGTCTTAAGGAAAATGCAATCATTAATTCAGAATCTAGCACTTGATGTTTTCCATCCTTCCTAGTTTGGAGATGATTTAAAATGTTTGTGTGTGTGACCAATAATATTTACTGATTCAGGTTTGTGTTTTGAGTGTTACAAGGAAAAGGGTCTAGTTTGGTCATTTTTTTCGAAGTTTGCATGTTTTTTTTTTATGAGAAGGTTGTATGTAGCTTTGCATATTAGGACTTAAGTATAAATCAGATGAGTCAAAGCAATGCCTTGCTTACATATAGAACTATTTAAATTATATTAGTATCTAATTCAAACCAGAGTTCATTTCAGTGTTCCTGAGATGGTATTACCTACTTCTGTCTTTGAAGTCCATCATTTTTTTTCTCTCTTCCCTCTCTACCTAAATTATTTATAGTAGTGGATGATGATTTTTCTGATATGTTAAGAAAATTATAGAGTACTCTTTTGAGTACACATAAGATAATTTGTTTTATTACTCTTCAGCTCTTACTAGAATTGCATATGACTCTCAGTGATGAAATTTGTCTGCTGGCTAAGGGAACGTGTGAAGGTTGTACTTGAGGTGATTCAATATTGCAGAGTGTAAGCTGTCCAGAGTTGCATGTTAGTGAATTGAATCTGGTGCTGCATCTCAGCTCAACTGATTTCAGCAATAGTAAATAATCACTGAAGCATATACTGCTGCACAGTCCCTCAGAACTTAAGTGTTCAGTGTAACTAGTGTTTGCATGTGACCAAAATGGGAAAAGGGAGGTGTATACAAAGGAGTGAATTATAACAAAGAACACTTTCTGCTTCGGTTCTTATTCAGAAAACATGTGTTCAGCCATGCAGGCAACAGTTGGGGTAAAGACACACTGTAGATTTGGAAACAAAAGGCATGTTCTTTTCTTGCATTCACAATGTTCTCAAACATATTCACTTGTTAGGGACTGGCCTGTCAGCTGGATCTTCTTGCAGGCCTGATTTCTTTTTCCTGACTTCTTTCAAAAGCTTTTTCCCCCACAATATTTTACACTTCATATAATCCAGTATGCATGGTAGGCCTGCTTTGGTCTTTGTGCTATTGATGGTTCAGAGGTGGAGGGGCAGTGCTCTGGGAGAATGTGGCTGAAGTGTAACCTTTCACTCACCCATACATATGAAGATGCAAGTCACTCTTATTCCAAGTATCTTGAGTGGTTTGGTTGCCCTTTCTTCATGACATGGGTTATACTTCACCTTTAGAACACTGCCAAACCAATTAGTGCGCAAAAATATTTCAAAACAATTGATCTTTTTACTTTTTTTTCCTTTGTAACTAAGGATAGAAAATCTTTCATCAGAGACTCTATGATAACTGCATTAAATTATTCAGTAAAAGAAATAATACTATTTTCTTTTCCTCTACTGGAAACTCATTCCATTTTGGCATGCCGGAGTAACCAAAAATTACCTGGTCATTATTTCTGTTCAGATTCAATTTTCCAAAATATATGATTCGGGACTCTAGTATAAATATGCTTATACAGGCATAAAGGTAATGGTTATTTCCAAATAAGTTCTGTCTGCTTTAATTTATGACCTTTTAACTCATATAGCTAGAAAATGTATTGCCTTAGCTCCACAGGTATAGTTAAATAGTACAACTTTCTGGTGTAGACAAGAGCTGAAGTTTCTTTGGAAACGTCTAAGTGATCTACTCCCTGTAGGCTTTTCTAGGTCGAACTACTCATCTATCAAGTCAGGTATTCATCCTTTGTTGTCAGCAGTGAATACCTCAGAGAGAGGCAGGGCTCCCCACGTTTTAGTGCCCATAGACTTGTATATAGAGCTTAAGCATATGTGTAACTTAAAGCTTTCTCTCAATAATTGGGTTATGTGCTTGCTTAGTTTAGATTCACACCGTTGAATGTAATGGTAAGGGAGAATATGTAAATGTTGTGGCAATGCTTTCACACCACCAGCTTGAGCCTCCATTCCTTCTACTCTACAAAAATGAAAATTTAACACAATTATAATTTCCTTTACATTTTCTTTAAATACAGATGTAAACATTTAATTTAGGCAAACTGTTTAAAGTTAGAATTGCTTTATCAATGACCAGAGTGGTGTGGAGTTTTATACTGGTTTGTGGATTATACATGTATTCTGTTGGAATAGTAATAGTGTTAGCTGGGAAGTTACCACTGATGAATGTCCAGTGATTAGGATTTCTTAGGTAAGGCCTGTCAGACCGCGTGGATTCTTTAGACAACTAGAAAGTCCACAGATAAGAAAACTCCATGTAAATATTTTCTAATGGAAGGTGCCAGCAAATACATCCTTGCCAACATATGTCAAAACTGCCAGATCTGTGAGGATGGGAATTAACTTTTTAGCACTGTCATCATAAGAGCCTTGACAGGGAAACATTATTTAAATGCTTTTCTTTGACTGCATATGACTGAAGAGATGTTAACGGTAGATAAAACTAATATAAAGCAGTTAATGATACTGACATATATTCCGAGTCTGCACCTTTTTCTTTTCACTGAGCTCTGTGTCAGACATCCTTGAGAATACTACAGCTTTAAAATCAATTGTCCTTCCTTCTCAAATGAAATTTCATGATTTGTCTCCAGCCTGATAAAAGAAAGCACATGCTAGTATATTGCTTCTTTTCAGGAATTTTTTGTTCTGTTTTATGTGCTCTTTAAAAGTAAATTATGTTTTAGATGTTGGAGTGACTTCTCTGGCTCTCAGGAAGAAAACAGTTAATAATAATTTCTTTCCTTTCAGCTCCCATGAGCCTACCTTCATTGTACAGTTTGCATATAACAGCTAGTAAGAGTAGAATGTACTGAACCTTAAACAAATCTGCTAGGATCACCATGGCAAGAAACTGGGAAAATGGCAGGGAAAACGAACAATGATTTTGTAAACCCTCCAAAGGTCAGAAAAAGGCTTTCAGTAAGTATGCAGAGGCTAGAAATCAAATCCCATTTCCTATCATAAGAAACCAGTTGTTTTAGCAGCAGTGGTTAATGTACTGTATGTGAAAGATTTAAGACTAGTTGGAAAGCTTTGCTTCTGTTTTATTAGGCTGCTATTGAAAAGCCAACAGCATAACTTCAACTAGGTGCTTTGAGATTTCTTAATGGGCTGTCAAGGGCAAGACACCAGGTCTGTGCTATACTAGCTCTTTCCTGTACATTAAAACAACAGGGGCCAAATGATCATATACAGAAGTATGAATTACTTGATGCTTTCTCTGTTCCATATGGTCAGCCATGTCTTTGGCAATTAATCATGTACAGAATCAGTTGAGTGCTCTCTGAAGTATTGAAGTCAACATTTAGTTGTACCTGTGCCAGTGGGGGCAGTGGGGGTTGTGAGCGTAAAATAGCAGGATGAGGAGCTGCTGGCGCCAAAGCCAGAGCAGCTGGCTTCTATAAACAACACTTTTTTTCCTCTTTTCCTTTTTTTTTTGTAAAAAAAAAAAAAACTTTCTTTGACGAACACGAGCCATTTTTCAATATCATCCAAAACATGAGGGCTGCTGAGTGAAACTGTGATATCTGGCATAGTGGATTAATAAACAAAAGGCAGAGAATTGTGTTTAATGTGCCCAAATTACTGGGTGATAACTTAAACCATACTGGCTCCTTCTATCCTAGCAGTGGAAATGAGTGCATTTGCTCATATTTTAAGTAAAAACTTTGAAACTAAAAAAAATAAATGAACAGTGGTTTGTAAGCAATTACTGGGTTTTTTGTCACATAAGTTATGACATGTTCAATTAACACAGCTTAATACATTTCAGGTTTAGGTTTTGGTGGGTTTTTTGTTGTTTTTTTTTTTTTCCCCTCTAAAACACATGGTGTTCCAATTTTGCAGAATTTCATCAGGATGCTTTTCTGTATTAAAAGGAAAACAAATTCACAAAAATAACAAGGAAGATAGAGAATGGCATTGAAAATTTTAACCCCCCCTTGCAGGTTTCAGACTTTTTCTCCTTTACATATTAGTTATGGATTAGATGACTGCTATATTAAAGTAGGAATGTTTAGTAAAGATTCAGGCACTTACCCTATTTAATTAAATCTTAACACAGAATGAAGAATCTGATGTGTCGACCCAATAAAGTGGAATCAAGAGACAAACTGTCCCAAGTGCCACTTTAGTTCAGAATGAAGGCTAAATTGTTTGACAGAATACTAGAATTTGTGTCTTGAGCTATACGGTGTTTCTAACCATAAGTCTGTCTCCTTGAAATGTCTGTATTGAAGGAAGGAAACCCTAGCTTTCAAAAACTCTAAGTGTACCGGCGGAAGGTTTGGGGTGTTTAGAGAGTGCTTTTTTTTTTTTTTTTTTTTTAATAAACTTCTTTGTAAACAAGCTGTATTCACCTAGGATATGCTAAGTGGCTTAGGGGCCAATTGATGTTGAAACATGGTTTCTTCTGTTGTGTATTTAAGAAAAAAAAAAATCATAATCCCATTACAGTACCTAGGTTAGCTTTGTAAAGACCCATTAAAGATATCTAATTTTGAATATATATCCTGGGTGAATAGTAAGCCTTGCTTATAAGAGTTTAGATGGCAGTCCCAAGTCACTGATTTATTTTGTCAGTGGGAATGACAAAATGTTTCTTTCTTACATAATAAGAGAAGATGCTCTCATAACTGTTGCCTGATATGCCAGTGGAGCACTAGATTAACTTCTGCCAGTGTACCAGGAGGAAAATAAAGGGTATCATTTGCTAAACGCTATCTTTAGCATGGCAGGCTGGATTGGCAACTGAGATATATAGAAACTTAGATAAGCATATTTAGCTTTGAGCTTTTTTGAGAGGTGGGTATTGTGCTTGTTTTTAAGACCATGTCATTTGGGATTTACAAGGAAGTGCCCTAAATACTTTAAAGATCTGTGAGGAGAATTGGGGAGGATTTGCTGTCAATATTAACAGTACTGGTTATTAAAGAGACATGCTGACCAATAAGACAAGAAGCTGCTTCCCTCAAGTGATAAGCAATTTGCGTAATCTCATCGCTTAGGTTGTCCAGGATATGTTTTAGCCAGCTCAGGAAGCAGAAGAAAGAAAGTTTCAACAATTTGTAAACATTACCACCCTCAAGAATCTCTGTGAACACAAGGATGAGATAAGACAGGCTGTAGGGCTGGTTGCATTGTTTGTTTTTTCTGCTGTCCTGTGGTCCCAAGTGTGCTGATAAACAGGGAGTTGGTGTTGAGTCCAGTTCAGAAATGCAAAGGCTTCACTCAGCATCGGGCAAAGGGGGCCTCTGTAGACAATTATCTGTCATTAAAGGACATTAAAAGAATTGAGACACAAGATCAGATTATCTTTGATGGGATGTGCAACTACAGTGATGTTCAAAAGAAGGTCATTCCTGCCCTTTAGAGCAGGGGTAGTATGGGCTGGGTTTCTGATGGATTTTTATCAGTGTTGATGTGAGGAAATGGCTTTCCCAGCTGATAACATCTTTGACCGAGTTTCTTGAACCCTTGACCTTTATCAGTCTAGGTCTATATTGAATCCTCTTGTTAAAAATAAATCCCAAAACAAGTTACATGGAAAAGAAAACTTTTTAAGGGATGTGTTTTATAATATTATTTTACCCAGAACACTGCTTTATTTGTTACAATTTGAGATTTTTATTGAGATAACAATAGAAAGTTAAGAAATTCCTTTATAAAATCTACATATCAATCCCTGCACTTACATTCCATGTGATCTTACTGCCCTCAGCAATCTTGGAAAACGAGTGAATCACTTGAATTATTATGTATGGTTGCATGTTGCTTAACAGGACCATTTCACACTTAAGGTAGCTGCAACTGTACTCACAGAGCTTATGATGTCAGTGTGAAACTATGGTTTTGACTTCAACTGTGAACAGCACCACATAAATGAAAGGTGTTAACAGAAGGCTGGAGTAATGTAATTGTTGTCTCAGTAAAAATTAAATTGTCTTCAATTTCCAGAATGTTGACGTTCCTGTAGTTGGAGAGGACTTGAGGCAGTGGAGCTCAATGCCCAAGTTTCCACTTGGCCAGGAGATCTGAATTCATGCAAAAACATGATGTGGTTGTGAATACTTGGAGAAGCGGTCACTCATCTTCTCTGACTGATAATTCTCTAATTATTTCATCTTTTCATCAGATTCTAACTGCAGATTCCTTAGAAATCATCAGTTCTTCATGTAGTGTGATTTGGCAATCACTTCTTTAATGGATCTTGATGTTTGTTGCATTGCAAGTAACTGATTTCAACTTTGTAGCTAAAATAGCATCATTAAACATGGGGGTTTCCTGCAGTCTTGGAGATGGCACAGATTTCTTTGCCTTCCTCAGTGAATTTCCCTACCTCATTTTGACTAGTGAGACCATCTAAAGATTCTGACAGGGACATCTTGGTGTACTGTGACCTAGCTGTATGGCTGCGGTGTGATCATCCTGTATCACAGAGAAAAGCTTTAGTTACAGTCCTGTTCTGTGTGTGGCACATGGTAAATACTGAAGGTAAAACCTTAATAGGTATATTTATTCTGAATGACAAGGAGAATTAATTAACATCCATTAAAGATCTCTTCATTCCATGTGAGTACCTTTTGATGTGCTGAAGTTACATATCAAATCCTGCTTTAAACTGCAGTTGCTAGAACTGAGGCTGTAAGGTCCGGATTAAGTTGGCAGATATTAGAGCTTGTAGAAAAGATGTCGTAGGTCAGTGCAAGGGAAACCCATGTCAGGGAATCCTTATCTGAAAATGCTCTCTGGCTTTTTGTTTGCTTTGTAATGTCAAAGAAGGGTCAAGAATGTGATCTGTGTAGACAGTTTTGAATGTTTTGGCTTTTTACAAGAAAATGTTCTTTTTGATGTGTAAGTCCCATATGAGGGGGTAATGTCTTTTGGTAAGCCAGCTGATAGAGCTGGGAGGTGAGAAGAAAGATGGGTTTTGCTCTTTGCCATTTGATGTTGTTGTAATAAAATTATTTGCTGTCTCTTTGAGCCCTGCTATGCTTGTTTCTTGGAACCACCAAGACAGCAGCAATGTTGCTGCTACTTTGTATTGCTTAAGGATTGCATAATCTGCATATTATTGTTTCTTGTGGAAAAAATCCAGCCTGTCAGACCAAGGACAGATGTTCCTGCTCTTGTGAGCATCAACATGTCCTGTTTCTTTTCCAAGTTGGCAGACATGGTGAAGTGTAGGGAAAAGGAGAAGAGAAAATGTTGGGTGAGTTAGTAGATGAAGGCAAAGATGGAGTGAGGGAGTCGGAGTTAACTTACTGGATGGATAAAGGACAAGAAGATGTGCAGTTTTGTTTTATAGACCTTAACTGTCAACACAATGTTAGGAAGGTCCAGCGGCTTCTGGTCTACAGAGCCTGAATGTTATCCTATTCCACAGTGCAAATATATGTATATTAACAAATTTTAATTTACTGCATAAATAAAGTTAAGTTAGAGGGTTTACTACTTGCTTACATGTGGTATTTCATATTAAAGAGAACATGAGGACATCATCAAAAAGGTTTTTTAGAAGGTACAATACAAACAGATATTTTCTTTATTACCTTTGCCAATGATCGAAGAGGAGGGGGTAAATCCAGTAAATGAAAATATTTAGAAAAGCAAAAATTGTCTCAAGGAAATGAGAGCTTGAATGCACAATGTCTTCCTGTGTTACTTAAGGCAATGAGATTTTAAGGTTTACCTTATGTGCCATGTATATCGATTAAATACCAAATATATGGTGGCCATTTCTAACCATCATTTACTCTATTGATTTGTTAGCAGTGAACTGTAATAAAAAAAAACTATTGATTTGCTGTCCTTATTTGCTTATGGGCTTTTTATTAATTTTACACATTGTTTCCTATTTCTAGATTATAATTTTTATGTGTTTTTTTTTTTTTCCCTTTAAGACAAGCCTGATCCTCTCTGAAGTTGGCAAAAAGGAACAAACTGAGAAACAAAGAAAGGAAATAATCAGCAGCATCTTGCTGGTTCTTACTGAGCGACAAAAGCTGCGTAAGGAGTGGGCAGCAAGGTGAGAAATTTATGAAAAATAGTTAGATAGTAAATTAGAAATAAGTATATCAAAGTAGTAAATCAAAGATACACTCCTACAAATCCCCAGAGGTGGGGGAAATTGATATTTAAAACAAAAAGTCAAACCTTTTACTGCTAAAATAGTTTTTTTCCTTTAATGGAATAGTCAGTGTTGCTGCTTCTGATGTCAGAGTTACTTTGTGAGGTAGAATACTCCCTTGCTGTGCTTATATAGTGCAGTTTATTGATAACAGCTGGATAAGTATGGTACGTATGATGTATTTGAGCACAGGTATCAGCTTCAGTGCCCTCAGGTTTTCCTTATATTGCTAACTATGTGAGCATTGCTCCTTGCTACCTTGCCATGATAACAGATTCCCTTCTTAACTGATTCTTTCCTGATCCTCATTTTCTTATTGTATCCTACTGCTGTTAACTGAATTGTGTTAGATGCGATTGGCATGAATGTAGACTTCCTATCATGCGACTTCTATTTTACTCAAGTTCTTCTAGTTTACTCAAGTTGAGCTAATGATTAGGGTGATAAGTCAGCTGATGTGGTTATCAATTTGAAAAAGTTGTTTTACCTTTTTATTTGTACAAGTTTGTCACTGGAATGTAGTCAGATTTCTGGTCCATTCAGAAGCATGTTAATTCAGTAGAGACAGTTTCCACCACATGGCACCTTTTTTCACATCTATTGCCAAAAGCTGTAGTTTTATACTAATTTTGATAATCTTTTTTCTTATTTCTGTTATTTTTGTAGAGTGTCTAACAGTCTGTGATTTTTTTTTCTACCAAATGTACAGCTTTTCTTTAAAACCAGGAGGTGTCTTTTGCTTACAATTAAATAATATTTTTTTTTAGTCAAAACTATTCTTAAAATGAGATTTTGTTAATCAAAATTAGCACCTAAATGTCACAATGTTTTTTTTAAGCTGCATTAATGCTCCCCTATGTTATGTTAATATATAATTTTGGAAAGTTCTGAGACACTGGCTGAAAAAAAAGGTAATTGTAGATATTGGACCTGACACTTGACTGGCATTGCTCTTCCAAATAGTTACAGCAAATGGACTTGAAACACTGTAGAAGCTTTAGGTAAAAAATAAACATTATTACATAGTATCTGTTGTTATACATTTGAGAGACTGTGTTTTATAAGTTTGTGTTCTTATGAGAATGGAATTTTTAACTAATCATCAGTTAAGATTTCATAGTGGAACAGAGCTTAGTAAGGTGCATCTACAGTATTGGTCATACTATCATGTGGGTTTCTCTCTTTTGAGGGGAGAGATTTCTCCTTTTTAAGGGAGTTTTGTGAGGATTTTTTTGCTTTCCATTACCATGCTTCCTAAATAATACAAAGAGTTTGGCTTCATGGGAGACAGAGGAGCTCATTTACAGCTTTTCCATGGGATACATGCATCTTTGTTCTGAACCAGAATAGAAAGCTTCCTAGAGAAAAGAAAAGGTTAAACAATTTTAATGAGTTGGGTATCTTTTTAGTGTTATTTTAGTTTAACAATTATTTCCTACTCTACAGGTCTTCAGGAATCATGGCAGTTGGGACTGATTTAAAAATAATGGGGGCTACAGTGTCCGTGGCCTCTGCCTATGGTTGGCAGCATTACCGGAGGCTGGGGCCGTGCTGCAGTTGTAGGCACAGGGAAGTCTGACACTGAAATGCTGAAGTTTTTGGGTGGGGGCAGGGAGAGGCACAAGCAGACAAAGTGCAGGCCTTCCTAAAACTAAACACCTGAAAGAAAATTTCAAGAGCATTGTACCCTGGAAGTTCTGAAAGAAAGTGTCCTTTGAGTATTAAATATCCATAATCCTTTTTCGTTCCATTTGATGTTTCCCATTCCGGTGACCTATCTGAGAGTCTCATCCATATGATCTACATAAACAGGCTGTTACCGTACACCTCACTTTCCTTCATCAAAGCTTCTGCTAGATGTCTGGAATGAAGCACTGACTGTGGTAGCCATCAAGCATACGGTGGTGAAAGTTATAAAACGTCCGCCGTGGTACTAGCAGGGCTGCCCATGTTTTAGAGATCAGGCTATTGTGTACTTTGGAATTACATGAGAAAAATGTGCTTGGACAGGAAATAATTAGCACTTGTCAAAGGGCAGGCAATAGGTTACAGTATTTTACTTTCAACAGGCTATCAGGGGATCAGCTAGATTAGATAATAGAATTTTTTTTCCTCTGGAAGTTAAGTACAGATGACTCTAATTACCTTACATTGTGCATTAGAGAGCACATTATGAACAGTACAACTTCAAGAAATTTAGGTCAATGAATGGAGGGCAGCTGGCAAAAACTTTACTCTGTACTTTGTAGAGTTATGCAGGCGCTCTGTTCTTTCATGGGCTTTATTTTTGCCATTGACACCTTAAAAAAAAAAAAACTTAAACCCCAAAAAACCACTAAATGAACAAAAAAAAAAGGTAACAAACAAACCAAACAAAAGCCACCCTTCCCAAACAAAACAACCAAAACAAAACTACAAACAAACATGACAAGCAAAACCAACCAACCAAAAATGTGCTGGGAACAATTAATGCAAACCGATTCAACTTTTATCAGTTGAGCTCTTCTCATAGAAAGGCGTGTGACTTATTTTGATATGGAAGTACTTGGTTAAAGCATGTCCTTGCATTGCTTGCTCTGAGTTGTACCATTGTTCCTGCATATTAATGAACTGAAACTGCTCTTTATTTCAGCTCCATAGTCCAAAGCACATGGTAGTGCACTTAGTGTTATGTCTCACTGTTTCATATTCATTTTACTCTAAAGATATTATTAGTATCTGAAGTATCTGAGCAGGTCTTCTACAGATTCTTATTGTGCCCTGTTGAGTGGTAGTGGTCCAAAATACTTCAGGTAGGACTCATTGAAGTGTTAACAGAAATGGTCCAGAGTTTCTAAAGCCCCAGATTTGTTTATACTGCGTGATAGTGCCTGATGGACAGGTTGTTATAGCTGTTAAAGAGCTGCTCTAGCCCTTTGAACTGACCCCTTCTTGACCTCTGCTTATAGAAGGTCACTGTTCAGCCTATAAAGTATGGAGAACCTCTGATTCTACTGTAACAAACATAGGCTAAAGGGAACAGCTGTGAATTTAGGACTAACCATACAAACCTGTATAGATTTTAGGGTCACTGTATGATAATGAAAATTGTTACCAAATTATATGGAAATTTAACTGCAATAGTGGGAAAGAGAAGGCGGAGTCTGATGCATTTGGTTTGATAAATGAAGTGTGAAGTTACCCATCTGGCTCTAGACAGCCCTCTTTTTCTCTACGAGAGGGAAACATTTAAAAATAACCATGGTACATCTAGAATCAATGACCCATACAGAGAGCTGGAATAGATCAAGATTTAATGGTGGCTGTGGAAGAAATTATCATTTGAAAAGTGAGACAAAAGATGAAAAAGTACAGTTCAATATCTGCACCTGAATCACATTCAAAAAAAGACTTTAGTATTTTTACCCTGTTGATGATGCTTTTGATATTTTTTATTTGACTTTTAAGTGGAACCAGAAATTTTATAGCATAAAGAAACAATTTGGTTAACAAAAAATTAACACTTGAGTTTCAAGAGGGGATGTCACGCTTTTCCTGATTGGTACATGCCCAGAGAACTGGACTACAGGTCCAGAAAAAACTCTCTCTTATTTCCCTTAATAGAAATTGTTTCATGTTATATTAATATTGCCTTTAATGCCTATATGACACTGCACTTAATTGCTAGTAATGTTTTAGTGTATTTTTCATGTATATACACTTGCTGCCAAACAAATTTGTCATCAGTAGAATAATTGTAAGGATAATGTTTATCTGGGTTGAAATTATTAATTGCTAGGAAAAAACATGGTTAGTTAAACCATTACTAAAATAAATCCTTTTCATGCTGTTAGGCAAAAACGTTGTTGTTGTTATGACACAGACTTTGATATCCAAGTTGCTGTTTCCCTAACTGATGTTGCACCATTTCTCTAAGAGGAAATTCATCCAGGTAATGGGAAATGTAAAGTTTTGGAGAAAGAACTTCAGGAAAACTGAAACTATGGCAGCTGTGTTTTCATAGTTGTGTTGCTTAGCCATACTCTGAAATCTTAAGTTCCCTAAGTCATCATGTAATGACAAATTAAAAAAAAAAAAAAGTGTGGTAAATAATGTGGACCAAAGTAAACACAAAGTTCTTCTGTTTTGTGATATAAATAGCAGAAAAGTATTCATAGAATCATGGAATCTTACTTGATTGTACCTTGTAAGAATCAGTATCTTTAAATCTTGCCTTATGTCAGTAACACGGTGAGAAAAATGTATTTTATGGGGTCATTCGACAACCCATAGCATTTTATAGATCAGATTGGTGTCTGTTTTTAGAGTTATTATATTCTTGCATCTTTGCAAAACACTTCAAGAAAGAGCCTCTTGCTTGTGGCAAATTGTGTAAGTTTCAGGTTTCAGGTCAAGCTTGACCTATAATTCCTTACTGCTTTGTCGAATCCCTTCTTAGAGCTCACAGTTTTGACATAACAATGTAAAGGTATGTATTTTTTTCCTAGCTCTGGTAAATTCTTACAATACTACTGCGATAGTCTAACCTCTCAGCAGTGCAGTCTGGATTATTATGTGCAAAGTGTGACAAGTGACTCCTAATTTGTGACAGCACAATTCAGTTCTGTAATAATAAGGAAGAATATTAGGGTGGAATCCTAAAACAGTGTGCATGTTAAGTGAGATACAAACTGGAGGATTTTTTTTTTTAATATTCTCTGTTTTGAAAAGTAAAGGTTTTTTGGGGTTTTTTTTGTCTTACACCTTTTTATACTTTGGAATGTTAGATTGTATCTTAGGAGATAATTGAGACAGATTAGTACTTTTTTAGGTCCAGAAGGGAAAAGTGGTGCTGACATGAAGACACAGAAGTCCATGGGTAAAGAAGTTAGCATGAGCTTTGGGGAAATGGAAGCAGTTCCTTCTGTCACAGACTTACGGTTTTTTTCAGGCACTTGCTAGATGTTAGTTTTTAAATGAAAAATGGTAACAGCAGTTTTAAGGCTGGTTGAGAAATACTGATGTTTTTCACTCTCACAGGCCTACCAAGATTATAATTAAATACGGTGAGCTATTCTGAAACTACTGCTATGGAAGCTTCACTAGTTCCAGAGGCTCAACAGACACATAGCAGGAGAGCTGAAATCTGTCAGAAAGTGGGGAGTAGTATTTGGGCTGCTTTGTGTAATGTTAGAATGACAGATTTTTTTCATCTTGAGGATTCGTGTCTGTGTTTCTGAAATGAGTAAGGGTCTTGGTACACAGAGCTGCTTGAACTCCAGTGGACTTTTTGTAACAGTTTTCCTCTGTGTATACTCAAATGGGTACTGAGTGAGTTACCAACAAGTGTAGACAAAAAATTTGATTCATCATTTTGCAAATCATGGGGAGGAAAAAAAAAAATCAAAGAATCTATATTTATCATTTGTGTGTGTGTGTGTGCATGTGTACACTCTATGAAAGAAGAAAATGAAACTGTTCAGCACACAGTGTGTAACATAAAACAATTTGTTAAGAAAGTGTACGCTGACTTTGGCAGTGCTGGATACTGTATGTTAATCAGGAAGGTGCTTTAAGGCAGGCTGAAAACCAACCTTGCAGCTTTCAGACGAATGGAGAAAACACTATGACTTCAATGAAGTTGTCAGGTCTCCTGCTGTAGTTATCCTTAGACATCAGCAGCCTGGATTGACCTTTGACTTTTCTCCAGTTGCTTATTACCAGACTTCTTTTGCATCTTGTGACCCTTCCTGTTTTCTGCCTGTCTTTCACCTGTGTTTCTTGTATTGAGGAGTCTTTGAAGCAGCCAGGCTTGGCATCAATAGGTACAAATGCTCTGCAAAACAATGGTAATACTGCTTGATTAAATACTGCTGCTTAACCACTTCTATTTTTCCCTTTGAAACTGTCTTGACCCTTCACCCTTAAAAAAACTTTATATTTACAATCTGTGGCTATTTGGAGAAAACACTGCTTCTTACCTTGTGATGTCAGTACATACACAGCAAATATGGTGCAAAAAAAAATTACTTGGCATGGACACCTGAACCAAATGGTATTACAGGGGAGTCTAGGAGAAGTCACAGAACTGTGTGGCTTTTGTGTATGTCAGACTCTTTCATTAAGGCACTTCATAGGGATTGTTTACTCTGAGGGTTTACTTTAGCATTTTAGCTTAGTTTTAGTGCTCTCTTTCTGAAAATCATTAAGAGATGCATCATTCTGTACCTGAATAACTACTGAATCAATATTCTTTGACATTTCCTTCTCTTTTTTATTTCATGCTTTTCTTCTTGTTATTTAGATGGGTTTCTCAAAAGATGAGTCAGTGACACTTCTAAAACTGACAACTGACATAAATCTATTTATAATTCAATTAGTTTCCCAAATAAAAAGTGATGAATTTTCTCACTCTCTCAAGAGTGCATTTGTTGATACTTATTTTATTATTTTGTCTTACTCTGTTTCACCTAGACAGGCTTTTAAAGTCATCATGGGTGATAATTCTTTATTTAGTTAACATTTCCTGACTGCAATACAAGAAAGGTCATTAGTGCTGTTTTTCTCCAGTGGTTTGGCAATGATTTGCTCACTGCCACTGGGAGATCTAAATTCTGGAAGTGTAGGTTATTGTATTTCCAAGCTGCAGGATACTGGAGATTCAGTAGATCGCAAAGGTGACAAATTTGTAATCTATGGAGACAAAGTGTTAGCCACATCATCAGACAGTTGAACCACAATGTAGCATTAGCATCAGCTGTCATCATTGCTGTGGGAGAGACTGGTGTCAGCCAGAGGCAGGGGAAAAGAAGAGCCGGGAGAATTCAGTGTGTTGAACAGCCCTCTGTAGATGCCCATATTAGCTAAAGACCTGGTGTTATAAACTAGGAATAAAGTATGACTGGTCCAGAGGATGAAATATTATCATAGATATATTTTGCTTTATCCACTGAGGTGTCTTTCTGCTGCAATATCAATCCATACTTTGCCTTCAGCAAAATGTGCTGATGTCATGGAATGTAACGTGCCTTTAAAACTACTTGCAAACTTAGAATGAACTTTGTCTAAAAGTAGACATTTAAAATAAATGGAGTCTGAAGTTAGAATTCTCCCTTCTTTAAGAAGCCTTATCTAAGCAGGATTTTATTTTTAGTGGTGTTAGTACCATTATTGTTACAGCTTGATCTGTCAGAAAGCTGCATTAACTAAATTTCATTTGAAGGATCTAAGTTACATAATCTGTATACCTTACCAATACATAAAAAGCAGGCAACAGAAATAGTTTAACTAGCAAAAATGGGGTGCTTATGTCATAGCATGAGGCAGGAGTGAGCAGATGCTTACATAAGTTCATGACTTAAGTCATAAATGCCATCAGCCTTATGTTATTAAAGTTTTTCCACCTATATAGAGCTTAATGGCTCCAGGGATTGGTAATAAAATACAAAGCCTTTTGTTTTCAGGTCAGTGGTTCAAATATAGTTCAAGTAGAT
Organism: Psilopogon haemacephalus; assembly: GCA_013396835.1. Taxonomy (NCBI): domain Eukaryota; kingdom Metazoa; phylum Chordata; class Aves; order Piciformes; family Megalaimidae; genus Psilopogon; species Psilopogon haemacephalus. The sequence continues at coordinate 266,709 of VWZI01021768.1, read as the reverse complement.
AGTGCCAAAGATTATTCCCATTGGGTGCCTGTGTTTGATGGCCTCTGTGAAATGCATTGGTTCTCTAGCCCTGGTAGGCAGGTGTGAATATCACATAAAGCAACTGTTAGAGCTGACACTAATGCTACCCTTGCTAGCATTTTTGGAGCAGCCAGAAATTAAATGAATGTAGAAACTGGGCAAGGTGCTGTCCGTGCACTAAGCAGTCTAGACCATGATTGTGAGGTAGAGATAAGCTAATAAATGGTGGCGTGTGTGCAAAGAGATGATGTCAGCCAGTTGCATTGCTCTACACTTTGCTACGACCAAGAATTATAGTAATGTACACAGATAATCACTGATGATGGAGCAGGTAGGATGCATGGGTGGAAAAGGACGCTGAAGTGACAGGTGATATATTAGTGGTGTATTACAAATTGAGATTAATAACTGAAACAAAGAAGTATCTTGAGATGTATCAAACATTAACTAAGTAGTTCTGGTAATGCATAGTTTATCTGAGGAGCTATGAAAGTTGATAATACTAGGATTAAAGAGTTGGGAAATTAAAGTGTTTTACATATTTGCCGTTCTTCTTATATTTGGAGATATGGATAATCACAAAGTCCAGATGTGTATGTTAGGTATTGAGGGTGAGGTTGGAGGAGGAGAAAGGATGGGAGGAATAGGGTTTGAGAGGTGAGAGGTTGCAATGTTGGGGAAGGTTTTTAAACTGTTTTGCTTACCTGTAGGTGACACTGTTGCATCATTTATCTGTACATTTTCCCANAAAAAAAAAAAAAAAAAGGTTTTCATTAAAATAATTTGAGAGAGATTCCAAATAAATGCATTACACTAATGACTCCTTAAGTCTTGGCTAGAGAATAGCCTTAGATACGGGTAGATGAATTACATGTTCTTTCCAAAGATGGCAGGAGTTTATAATATTATTTCTGATTAACTAGCTTACTAGCATTGCATCTTCAATATTCCCCTGACAGGCAAGATGCTAAAAGGATTGCTCTGCATGTTTCTAAAGACTAATGTAATAAACCAAGATAATAATACACTGATAAAAAACCCCAAAATCTTAATTTGCTGCTAAGTTATGGCAATATAAAGTTATAATGTTTTTCTTTGCTGAAGTCATTTAAATTAATAATGTGTGCCATTAAGTGAAATCTCACTGAGGATTTTTTTTTCTTTGCCGTTAAGTGTGCTGGCTACAGAGAAAATGAAATATTCTGTGAGGCTTGAGCAATCATCTATCTGTAAGCTACAGTGTGCCTGCTGCCAGATGTTCAGGTGCTGGTGCTGCCGCTTTGACATGTATATCTCTTCCAGGCAAAAAACCCCACAATATATACATCAGTCCAGGTGCAAGATGGCCTTGCCAGCAAACCTGCCTCCTCCTAGCTGTGACACTCATCCACTCCCTATCAGAATGTGTACATTAGAAGGGGATTGTAATTAACCCCTGGAAAGCATAGATTTCACAAAAGTGATGTGCACAGTAATGATATTGTTAGCTTCCTTAATTTCCAGTTTCACCATCAATTACGCCATGTGTTTCATCCAGTTGGTGCTACCCTCCCAGTGTTAATTATAACCTACAAGACTGTTACAGTTAATTTTATGGCAAGCATATTGTCTCTTCAAGGCTCCACAGCAGCTCATAAATTATCTTGAAGGTAAAATGTAACTTGGGGAACTAGTTATGAAAATTCCATCCATCTCGCTTAGGAGGTGCAGCTGCTACTGTCAGCTGCCTCGCTGCTGCATTGTGAAGGAATTATGGTGGGTCAGGTTTAAGAGGCTAGGCCCAGGCTGTCACTGAGGAGAAAGGCTGTCCTGGCCCTGTCAGACTAGTACCTTCTGCCAATCCCTTGTGGTTTCACTTTGCAGGCAGTAAAAGGCAGGCAGTGCAGGTGGATAGTCCCCAAGCTGTCTCTATTCATTACTTTACAGAAACTTGTTTTAGGTAGGCAGGTATGGAGACCTTTTCACTGTTGTCATAATGTTAGGCATCATCTGCAAAGTGCAAGATAGATAACTCTATAAATAACTCACTGTTCTGTTGGGCTGGGCTGGTGGATGAAAGATGATTAGCACCCTAGACGCACATGAAATAGCTGCCTGGTTTGTAAAATGACTGTTGGTTTAATTGTAGCAGTAGCTTGGTCTGGAGGAGCACATCTGTTCGCTTTTGTTTCGCCTACACAATACGAGGAGGTGCAATTTCACTGCTAAGTAATTTGTGTTGGAGTTTCACGTTAAATAAATTAGCATGGGTTTATGGTGGAATTATTTATGTCATCTGTGTGTGTGTGTGTCCTGTTATTTTTGCTGAAGAAATTGTGAACATTTGTTTTCAGTTTGGTTTGGTAGTCTTGGGTTTTGCTTTCTTTTTAAAAAGTGTGGTGGATGATAAAGCAGCCCACTACTCAGAACAGTGAGCTCAACATGCAGTGCTATTTATATTTCTGTAGTACACTTTTATCATCACTATAATGCCTTACTCCACTCTTTATAGTAATAATATGAGACAACCATAAAAATAGAATTTATTCTGCACTCTCTTCTTCCAATATTTTGTATTTCAATAGCTTTAAATGCTGCCAAGCTTTGGGTGCTCCTTTAAGAATGAAACCGAAGTAAAATCAAATTTCCTGAGAGTCTTCTTTTTCCTCCACTATTTTACGTTTTGAAAGGACTTCTGTGTTTACAGTTTTGTTTCCTAACCTCATTTACAGCTGGGAGGGCATATGAGAAGGAACACTGAAAGCTGATACTTTATGCATTTCCATAGGCAACCGCTGTGCAGATGTGAATGTAGAGACCCATTGTAAGTGACTAAATGTTGTGATTTCAATTGAGGAGAAAATGAACAAACACAATAATGAAAATCGGTGAGGCTAATGCATATAAGTATATATTGTTTGTTTGTTTTGACGGTCTCCATTCAGTTTTAGGTAGATTTTGATAACTCACCATAAAAGAAAGTAAACAGTTTTTAAAAATAATGCTGGCTTTGTAAATTGAACATCTTATATGCTTACGAAGTGTGGGAGGAAAGGCTGCAAATTAGAGCGCTTCTCATGTTATGTTTTTGTTGTTTCTTCCTTGGAATTTGCAGTAAACATGTCTTCTGAAGTCCATTCTTTTTCGAGTCATCAGAACACATTTCAGCGTGTTCAGAGAAGAAACTCCTAAGTTTCAGCTGACCAGAATCCTATATTTCTGTTTGTTTAGCTTATTCAGAGTGAAGCTGTGCATTAGGCGTTGCCTTGGGCAAAGTGAGGTGTAAAACCAGGATTGCCTCAAGAGGAGACACAGAAGCATTGCTCCTTAGGAGCAGAGCTCCTTTTTGGCTTCATTCTTTGTCCCTTAGAGAAGACATGGGGGGAGAAATTGAAACTGTTGCTGGCATATACCATTTAATGCAGGGTTGCTTCACCTGGCCATCTATGATATATGTCACTGTGATCAACACTGTAGAATGTCAATTGCTCTACAAAGATTATCCATCAGTATTGCAAGAGCAATTCGTCCATTTCTGCATTGTAACTGGGAGGTATCTGCAGTTACTGTAGTATAGTTCTCACAATTTTTAAAAATTAATTTTGTGTAATGAGGGTGGGAGACAGGAGAGAAGTCTGATAATTGTAATGCCCTATATTGGTTTCTAAGTGGATAACTGATGGCTATCCAAAATTGTAACATTTGTTTTGCATAAAATTATGTGGAAGTACCTGGGTTATCATTTGTCATAATTTCTTTTCAGATCAGTTTTACACTATTGCAAAAATCACTGAGTTCAGGAGAGTTAGTGTAAATCAGAAGAGAACTGGGGTAATAATAAAATATACTGGTAAATATCCTTCACGTTTTCTGTGACGGAATCTCAAACTTTTATTCTTACAGTACCACAGAAAGATAGACCTGATTGGTTCTGTGGTTCAGAATTTTGCAAATGAAGTAGTCATTACCAAAGTAATTTTTGTTCAAATACAAGAAATCTTTTCGTGTATTGGATTAAAAATACCACCTTACTTTCCAGAAAAAAAGTGCCTTTGCTTCTTGGCTTTTGGTTAACTTCAATAGGAAAAACTGCATTTGGAAAGTGATTGAACTATGCGGTTTAGTGAACTTGGGTTTTAGGCAGGTGGACTAAAGTAGCTGTAAAATAATGGGCAAGAGGACAACTAGAGACTCAATTATCACAGGCAGACACATTTCAAAAAAGGTTGCTGTTTTATATGATTTTCATATTTACTGCCATGTCAGATAGTCATTAGATTTTTTTAAAAATTGGGGAAGGTGATTTTTATGGCTTTATTCTTGTTTGACACACAGAATTTATTTTTTTTTTAATATTCTAAAAGAGCTAATTTGAGAGAAAACAAACTGAAGTTTAATTTGTTTGCCACCTAAGTGCATCACCAGCCAAATGAATATCCAAGAATAAATACATTTTAAAATTAACTAAAATATGTGTATGCATAAAAGGAATTTAAATCAGTGACAGATTCTGCATGTGTATTGAAGCGTGGTGATTCTAAATGTAGAAAAGAAAGAAATCATAAATGTTTAATATTATTGTAATAGGAAAAATAAAGGTGGTGGGTTGTTGGTTTTGGGTTTTTTATCAGCCTTTAATAGTTAATTATAAGTTCCAGCAACATGAGAAGATCTCTCTGCAAGCTTAGTCTTGTGAAAGTAATGAAGTGCTGCATGCAACTGACCATTTGCTTGTTCAGTTTGCCCATGAAAATAAGTTATCAATACTGCTTATATTCTCTTACTGTACTCTACTATAGGATGTTCCACTGTAAAATAATTTATTTTATGGTGTTTCCATACCTTGCTCTGCTATTTCTCTGAGATAAAATCCCCACTGTTCTTCACTTCCCTTTTGGACTTTATTTAGGGATTTTGCTTTCTTTCCACTATGTCCTTTTGTAAAAGGAAGTCCTCTTGGTCTCTCTTCAGAGTGTTGCACAACAAAAAGTCCAAACAAATTAAAAACAAACCCCCTTGAACTTACTAAAGTGTCTCCATTTATGAAATAGAGGTCTCTTTTCCTCACCAGAACTTGTAAGCATGTGTATTAGCGTGCTGCCATTGTTCCTGGTCTTGAAAGGGCTTACTGACCTTTTCCTAATTGCCGTTATGGAAAATAATCTTCAGTTTTTACTAATTTTTATTTTTATCCTATGAAACCGTAAGGAAACAAGATGCTGCCAAATATCAAAAGAAAACAAAAATATGTTCAAGTGTGCAACTTCTTAAAACATGTCAATTATTATGTCGTGCAATTGATGATGGATACAGAGGAATAGTTTTGTTTTCTTGCTTTTTTTTTTTTTTTGAAAGCCTGACCTTTAATTAAGCTTACTATTTTTCTGTGTCACATGAAAAAAAACCAAAAACCTTACAAGATTTATTGGCATTTGTATGGAAAAAATGAAAGGATTTTCATGTTTTGTAAGAAACTTAATACACTCTCACAGATGGCCCAGCTCAGGTGTGATTTTAATTATGAGATAAAACAAAGCCCAACACAGTAGGAAGTAGTCTTAATAAACGGCCTGAAGCTTTTGTCTTCATGTGTCAAAAAGACTTTTTATTGTGTGATGAAAAATTCTTTTTTATTAGCTGTTTCTAAAAGTGCTTGAAAAAAAAATACAAGGGCTTCTAAAGTTCAAGTGAATTATTTTGGTCAAGTAAATAAGAAAATAATTTTTTTTACATTTCTTTTTTCTTCCCAATGAGTTTAAACTTGCTTTGGAAAATGATAGGGAAAAAATATATATTAATAACTGTTAAAGCATCAAGGATTTAAATACTGTATTTATAAATAATTTCCTAATTATATGTCCTTGTTTGCCAATGTATCACATTGCTTAGTAGTAACTAAACCTGAAAATATTAAGCCTGGCTTAAACTGCTCCATCAGAAACTAATACCAATTTAAACACTGTTATGGTATTCAGCCTTTAATATTAAAACAGAAATAGTGTGATCCTGTTGTTAAATATTACTAATATATTATAATAATGTTATAGTGTCTTTCCCTTAGTGGGGAATTATGAGGACCTCATGTTAGGACCTCTGTCCTGACATACTTAATTATCCATAGATAATGGTTTTCAGCAGTAGCTGTTCTGAACATCACAACCTCACTGTTAAGGGCTTAATAAATATTTGCAGACTCAGGTGCAGAGCACCTACGTACTCCTCTACAGAAGCAAACAGCTGTGGTTTCTTTCCTGAGCTATACATCACATATGATGTCTCATTTGTTGTGGCAAACCTAATGGTGCAAATGGCAAGCTTTATGTCCTGGGTTGTACTGTGGTAATATGTTTGTTGCAGATATGCTAACTTGCCTTTCATGAGTCATCAGTCTTCTCTAACACAGAAATATCTCAGAAAGCTGCAGCTTCTGGGGTTCATTACTTGAATGCTATATTGATAACATTATTTTAAACTCCATTTTGAAGTGTATAACCACTATCACCACTGATGCTGGAAAGTGGAAAGCAGATGGTTGACAATCAAGTTCTATATGCACAAGCTTACATTTAGAGGACAGTTATTTGTAATTATTATTTCAATTACGAACAGTGAAGGATGTGAACATGATGAGCTTTTACAAATAATACAGGTAAGGGTTTTGGTTTTTTTTTGTTCCGTATGGTTGAATACATGAAGTGGGAAGATGTACCCTAAATTTGAGGTAGTTGTGCATCATCATGAATTGTATCTTGCTTGGAAAATTGGTTGCGTTTAGCATATCATCCTATCTTTAATTGCTATTGAAAGGGATATGCTAGGCTTATGTATGTGGAACCAAACTACATTCAGAATGAGACATTCTAGCAGTGGAATTGCACTTTTGGTCGTTCATGATTAGTAGTAAGCTTCTCTGTCTAATCAGTCACAATAGTAGTAATAATTGCTTAGTACTAAACACCCCCAACTCTTTAGTATTTTTTTCCAATATATTTAAGTGCTTTCAACAAAGGTGCCTTTGTTTGGGACTTTTCTGCTATCCAGGCATCCTTGGTCCTAATCCTTTTCCAGTTTTGGATTTTTAAGAATTCTGTTTTAGTAATGCATTTCTCTTCTAGCCATCCTCATCAGTATTATGAGAAAAGTGCAATGTAAATGTAATACATAATAAGTGAGTAATGGTATATTTTAAGCTCTTAATCATGTACTGACTGTGGAGATAAGTGGAAGAACAATGCATGGTCTATATACCATTACTCACTTATTATGTATTACATTTTACATTGTACTTTTCTATAGAATTTGTAGTCCAGTTTAGGCAAGAAAATGGCCCTTGTCTATCTTATCCTGTGTGCATCATCCACTGCGATTCTCATCTTGCATAATGCCAAATGGTCTGTCAATATCTTTTCTGTGGTTTCTGGAGAATCAGTTACTGATGAGTAGGGACAGCAGTTGTAGTTTCCTTGATCGGTGCCTGAACTTGCACGGCCTGCTGTGAAGTGTGCATCCTCAGCACTTGTTGCCCTTGTCTCAGAGATGCTTCTAAATGTTTTGTGGTTTTCAAACAAAGAAAGTTTATTATACTCACTATCAGGCAAACTGTGTAGTGACTGTAGGAAGCTTTATGTTAATATTACTCTGAGCATAATGCTTTGGTTGAGGTTGTGATTATGATATTGCTTATTCAGTTACCAGTCAAAGCTTTGGTACAAACTTTGAGGAAGGAGTTTCCATTCTGATCTGTGTCCTGTGCACAACTGATTATGTCTTTCGACTTGTTAATCCAATTCTGCTGATTGACTCAAGGTGAAACAAAAGCTGGTACTACTGCTTTGGTTTACTCTCCCGGATGCTGCATTCTCCTATGCTGGATGCAAGTATTCCTGACGGCTAACATGTCACCAACATGGCCTGGCTATCTGACCCAGAAGTTGTTAATGTCAGATAAAAAGGTAAACAAAGGGTGCTGTTTTGAAGTGGTGATAGACTGTCAGTCCCAACTGTTACGTTTCCCCATCATGAAGAAGACACAATAGCTGTGCTTGCTGTGTCTTAATTTTTAAGGGTACAAGCCTAAAAGTTACTTGAAAAACGTACACGTGACTCTAGGATTAAAATTCAACATTAGTTTAATTTAAGGGCAATTATATACCTTTTTAATTGAGTGCACATTAAAATTCTGCTGGTAACCATTCTGTTAGTAACCTATGCCCCCTTGATTCATTAACAAAATGTAACTGATCTACATCTGCTTTTTGGGGGTAGGGGTTAATCTGCAATATAATCAAGGCAAGAAGCTTTTGGCTCACAGAAGTAAATGTTTTCGATCCTTTATTGTCAAGTCCTACAATTTTCTCCACAGCAGACTTAGATGAAACAGAAAACTGATATACTGAGCCACTGGAATTGCAGCCTTGTAATTTAGAAATATCCTTTTATCCCTTATAATTTCTTTACTAAGATTCTTCAGTCTGAATCTGATATAGGTAGGAGCCAAGACAAACAGTAACCATTTATAGTCACTCAAACCAGTTTAGATTTCACCAGAATGTAAAGCCAAAGAGTTCTTGGCATTGTTTCATCCTTACTAGGATAGAAAGAGCATTTAAATTGTGGCACTCGCCAAAGCTGCTTGTTTCTGTAACATCTGCAAGCTTTTATTTTCAATGTTAAAAAGATGTGAAAATACTTGTGCAGCAAACTCTTAATTTGCTAGCTGAAGAGCTTGATGAAAGGTCCTTTAACTTAGTAGAAATAGTGCATAGGAAGAAACTATCTCCAGGCCTTGAAGCAGGAGCTGGAATGCAATACCAGTGATGCTATACATGTGCTTATATAAAGGACAGGGCAGGTGTGCATCTGCATTGTGTGCTGCACTGCCCTTAGAGTGCTGACACGGATTAAGAGTTTTGATCCTTCAAAACACTTCTGAATGCACAGCTAACTTGCTGTGGTTTTGAAGAGCAAGTGCTGCAGCAGATAGTATTTGCAAGGCTGAGCCATAAAATTGCTTTCATAATTAAGTTGTTTGCTTGTTCTAGACACATTTGCCAAATAGCTGGAATAGCTTATAGTGAGTGTTCCAGTTGTGTGCATAAAAATGGAGAAAAATATTTATTTTGCTTCAGGAACCTTATTCATAGAATTATAAAAACTTACCAAAATAAGCTCTTCCCCTCGTTTTCATATGTTATTACCCTACTACTCAGTGCGGATGTGCATATGTACTTGATTTCCTGGTATGTATAGTGAATTGATACATAATGAGTCCTTCTAGTAATAGAGTATCTTTCAGAAGTTGTCTGATCTTGCCCTGTCCTCCTGCATTCTGAACACCTTGCAGAGCAATAGTTTAATTGCTGTGTGCCTCCAGAAAGGTCTTTTTAGTGTATTTTAGACTATTTAGTCTACCTTACATAGTGCCTTGGAATTCCTAGATGAAATTTCTCTGCAATATATCTGGCAATGAAAAAGAGAGAAGCTTCATGTCTGCAGAATCTGTACTGAGAAAGCAGTATGGCAACAACATTATAGTATGTTATAGAGAATGTGTCTCCCATCAGTGTTTATGTGAGGATCGGACCCTTCTTATGTGTAATTAGTTTTGAGCCAAACTAGATGAAATACCGATCAGTAACATCTAGTTTAAATGCATGTCACAAAAAATTCACATTGTATATTTTTCTCTGTCAAAAACTGTAGTACTTAGTTCTTTGTGCAGTCGATTGTTATCTAGTTTTCTCTCTCCTGCTTCTCATAAAGAAAATCTTTGCTGTGAATTTCAACTCCCAGTTGCTAAGTGGAGTTAAAAGACCAAAATACTACTGACTTTCAGCACTTTAAAAATCCACAGCAGTCCTTTATCCATATAAATGGCACAGAGAACAGAAGTACTTGCCTCTGCAGAGTAATAGCTTGTGTGCAGGAAATTGTAAACCAGATGCCCCACAAAATAGCTTAAAAATCATTAATGCTAGTTATTAAAACAGCCACCTAAAATACACATTTCTTGAGTCAGAATGAAGATGGCACTTGAATTTGTAGCCCATCAGAACCTCAAGTATTCACAATGTTACTGCCTAATGACTTACAGCGATTTTAAGTGGGCATGGGCATGCTTGCTATACTCACATATTTAGAGGTATAATTGCCCATAAAATTGTATTCTTGGCTCTTTAAATAAAGTTACTTCTGAGGAAAGCAGCTTATCAACAAATAGTTGGGGCCACAAAACTGTTCAGGGGTCCAGAACACCTCTGCTGTGAGGGCTTGCTGAGAGAGTTGAGGTTTTTCAGCCAAGAGTAGAGAATTCTCTGTGGAGACCTTAATGCAGCCTGTCAGTACTTAAAGGAGCCTCTTAAGAAAGGTGAGGACTGACTTCTAGGAGGACCTGTTGTGACAGGACAAGGATTTGATGGTTTTAAACTTAAAGAGAGAAAATTTAGACTGGATATAAGGATGAAAATATTTATGCTGAAGGCGATGAAACATTGACACAGGTTGCCCAGAGAGGGGGTGGAAGCCCCATCCATGGACACATACAGGGTTGGATTGGATGAGGCTCTGAGCAGCCTGATCCAGTTGAAGGTGTCCCTGTTTGTTGCAGAGGGTTTGGGCTAGATGACCTTTAAAGATCCTTTCCAACTCAAAGCATTTTATGAGTTTATGAGTTAATGGAGTAGATCAAATAACTGTGTTTCGGATAACAGAATCTGGAAATGGTTTCACAAAAATCTCTCCAAATGCAGAAAAAGTAATTGAAAGAATGCAATATCTCTATTGTCTTGTTAGTTGTATTGTCTTGTTGAATGAGAACATTCTAATTTTATATAAAAGTAGTCAAATGGATTGTCAACTAAAGAATTAAAGAACTTTATATAGTTCCTTTACATGTTTTACTCTGGGCATAGATAACCTTAAGATGACCTTTCCACATCTGGGGTCAAGTGCTAGCAAAAGTTTTCTTATTCTTAGCCTTCATCTGGGCTGGCATTTCTGACAGACGTGTAAACAGATGCAAGCATTGTTGCTAATGACAGGTGATTATAAGTGGCATGGGTGCCAAGGTAATTAAACCATGCCTTGACAGGAACATTTGGTGAAATGGTATTTCAGCATTAGAAAAATTGTTGCAACACATTTTTTCCCTGCTAGGCTATAGACCTGAATATCATTCATTTTGATTCTTTGGCCATAGCACTCTGAAATCTGCTTACTGCTTTAAGTATGGAAGTGTTCACTGTAGGGCAATGGGCAAAAATAGCTACTTGAATAGAGCCAGTACACATGAGTGGGGGTCTGGAGCTTTGAATTGAAGCATCTGCTTCTAAGGCTTTTAGCATATAAATACTGTATAAAAACCCAGCGTGGGGGGATTGGAGATGTATTATCTTACTTTATGACACGATAGTGGTTATTGTGCCAGTTTTATTAATGGCTGAATTATTGTGCTGTTCTTTGTCATGTATTTCTTACTGAACATCTTTACTGCTTTTACTGCTGCAAATTGTAGTTTCTAAATCTATTTAAGATTTTTTTTTTTTTTAAGTGAGCGTACTTCGCAATGAGTTATAGATTATTATCAAATTGAAAATAATGGTTGCTTTAGAAATAATGTGCTTTCATATTAGAACTTTTATGAACTTCGGGCAATATATTCGCAGATCTTCATAGAGCTGTTTAATAGTTTAAGATGGCTTTATGTTTGCTGATAGTGAATAATACTGGAGTTCCTTATTGATCTTGGAATTTCTAGCAACTCCTTATTTAAAATTAATTGCTCTCATATTGCATGAGAGCAGTGAAAAAATATGGTTTAATCTTACAAATTAATAAAAATTGATTTGATAAAATGTGAGATATCTACTTTAAGGATTTTTTTTTCCCATTCCTCTATGTGAAATTCATTATGATGCCAGAATGGAAGCTAACTGTTCACACTATTGACGTTTCTTTGGTATTTGCCTCAGCCTTGAAGCTTTGAGTTTTTAATTTAATAAACTCAGGTAAAATTCTACACTTTCACCAAATTTGGGAGAACAACTTAGTCTTGTTTATTTCTCATTCAGGGCACTGAGTATTAAAAAAAAAAAAATTCTCTCTGTGTGTGAACATTGCTAAAGCAGTACAAGAAACTGCTACAAACAGTAGATTGTAGCTAATACAATCTTAATGTTTGGACTGGATACCTGACAAAGGGGCTTTGAAATTTAGTAACTTCAGAGGTCATTCTTAGAAATGAAGTTTTAAATGTGGTGAAATCAATTTTCACATTAATTACTTGAAGAGATGCCCTTAAATGACTTGGCAGGTAGCTTACTTCCACATTCTTTAGAAAAGAAGGTAAAACTGAGTTAAACCCATGAAAAGCACAATTAAATTTTCAGTGTCCTCTGTTCCGTACTTTTCCTCCTAATCTCCCGGTTTTCAATACACTGTTTCTTCTGATGAAGTGCTAATGTGCAGTTAATACACTTGTAGAAGTTTCAGCCGCTGGCCTAAGACACATTCTGACAACAATGTATGGTCCAAGGAAGCTTGACTGTATCTGCTGAAGTCTAGTGTGATGATGTGCCTGTCAAACAAAGCAGAGAGGACCTAGCAAAGTGTAGTGATGTCTTAATGGAAAAAAAAACCCCAACAATTAGAGCATCACTTTTAAGTATTATAAATCTGAAAAGTGGGAAGATAACTTTGGCATTTTTGCTTTTGTAATTTGTACATGCAAAACATTTCAGAGATTTTAAAAAGCTAGAGTTTTCTCTTGTCTTCAGCATATCAGAGAGTTGCAAATTACACTCCCTGTTACTGTTTGAAGCTTATGAGTAAAGATGTAGAAGAAAGAAAAGGATTTGGATGCCTGTAGTTAAAGGAAGTGTAGCATTTAGAAGGCCTACCAAAAATAACATTTGGGTCCTGTATTAAGAGTGCATGTGTGTTAATACATGTGTGCAAGCAACCTTGAGCTGCCAGCTTGTTTTATTTCTGATGTTGCCTGCCAGTCCCTAAAGCAGATAAAGTATGGATTTTTTTTTTTTGATCTCCCATTTGCTAGACTTTCGTTATATTGTGGTTACAGTCACAATGTCAGCACATGAAATGTTAAACATCACTGCTCTGAAAGAAGCTTCCATTGTCTTCTACTTCTGGTGCCTGGGGATTCTTTCTAGTCTTGCAGTGGTGGTTCTGTCAGTGTAATGTGTCATGAAGCATTTCTCAGTAATGACAGACATTGAATATGAGTGACAGGAACTCTGACCGAGTGAAATGGGTTCAATTACCAGAGATGTAGGGTTACCTGAGATAAAACCAAATGGTCCAATTGTGCTCAGTTTTGACCCTTTGACTCCCAACTACCCAGCAGCAAAGACAAATGGCTGATTAGCCATCCTCTAACCCTCCTTTTCTGTGATAAACTTGTTTGGATTTCCTTGTCTGAATAAAAATCTAAGTGTGCCATGTTTCTAAAAGGAAATATGATAGGAAAACAATGGGTACTGGTGCTAGTCATTTTCTTCTCTTACCCACACAAAACAGAAAGCTGTCATTCTATCTTGGAATGTATCTAGGACATAGTGTCCAGAAATCAATACAAGATAAATGATTGCTCTCTTAACCTCACCTTTCTTCTGCTGCAGCGCATATGTTGCTCCTGTTCACCTGTAGCCAACCTGACGCCAGAATAAATGAGAGAACCTGCCATGAAAAGTATCTTCTTGGGGCTTTTTTTTGTATTGGAGGGGTTTTGTTGGCTGAGGGGGAGCAGAGGTTGCTAGTCAGCACTGAGTGCCGTTTTACACTTGTTCTAGTCCAGTGCCTACAGCTCCCAGATAGAGTTATAGTAAGCTCTCTAATTAAACTGTCGCTGTCTGCCCTCACTTGACTGCCTTTACAAAGTCATTTAACTAAAGACATTCCTGACTATTAAAGCTAGGAGCTGCATGTCTCCAGTACTGCAGATAAAATGAATGAAATTTGTTAATCTCCACTGACACTTGATCCTAGATGTTGAACTAATGCTGTTGCACCTGAACTTTTTCTTTATTGTAATTACTTCTGATGTTATTATTTCATATAATAAATTGGACGAAAAATTCAACAGGTATTAAATTATTCAAGTTGATTTATGGATGCTGAGTGAACATGACATTCATCTTGTGCGTTCCTCAAAAGCGCACTTCAGAGCTGGATTCAAGGATTGTGCTAGCAGAATGCTATAGGAAGATGATGTATTTCCTTCATCTGAAAGGAATGGCATCTTTAATCTATACCCTTTTTAATAATGAAGGTAAATGTTACTTTTGTGATTTTTATCCACTCTTAATTTAATTCTTTGAAAGAAAATTGAATACCTTTTCAAATATAGCACATCAAAAGAATCGCATACCGTTGACAAAATTAAGAGGGCTCAAATTACTCTGTTCTGTTTGAAGGAAAAAAACATTTTTTAAAGAATATTTGTACTTTGTTTTCCATCTCCTGCTTATGTTCTGTGCTTTTTCTTTGTGATGATTCATACGGTTTAAGGCCAGAAGGTACCACTAGATCGTCTAGTTTGACCTCCTGTATATCATAAGGCATTAGCTTTTACTTGACTGTCCCTGCCTTGAGTCCAGCCATTTGTCTCTTGGTTTAAATGCAGCTTTCAGAATGGTGCCCGCTGGTCTGAGGACAATGGGAAATGAGGAATCTACCGTTTCTCTGGAGTTTAATTCAATTGGTAATCAACCTCACAACTTAAACATTCTGGTCTCTCTATGAATGTTAGGATTCAACAATCTTACAGTCTCTAGTCCTTACTCTAAGTTTTTTTTTGCCAATCAGGAAAATCCCCATTAGTGACCAGTACTTTTTGTCTACAGAAGTACATATAAGCAACAACCATTTCACTTCTGTCTGCTGTTTCTGAACAACTTGGCAGACTGAGATCTATGGGGTTATTCCCTTCATGTAGCAAGGTACCATGCAGAGTTGTTGCCTTGGGTTCAAGAAACTGTATATGCTAAATGATGCCAGCTCAAGACTCTGCACCACCTTCTGTTGCATACTTTTAGGCCCAGACTTACAGCATTGTGAAGTTTCTATGTGACATTAGTGTTCACCATTTAAAAGTGAAAAGCAAGCCAAAAAAATAAGAAAAAAAGGTCTTCCCTTCTTAGCAGCTATATTTCATCATAATTTTTCTTGAAGAATTGAAAGGAAGATGGTCTCTTAAACCATAACAAACCCTGCCTTTCTTCCACCCTAGAGACATTGTCTTTAACAACTTATGCTAGAGGCAAATAACAATGTTACTGGAGCCTGACTGCAGTTTGTTGAGCTAAATTAGTGGATGCCATGTTTTAAACTCAGAACATTTGGATGGTGACATAACTGGTTCATCACAGCTGGTTAAAGTATCTCTGAAAAGGGTTTTTTGAAAAGTTTGCACTGGGTTTCCTTTCCATATATATCTCTAGCAAAAATATTATGTTGTTTCTAAGTGATACCTGAAAGCTGTAGTACAAACTTCCTTATATGAAAGAGTGTTTTCGAGGTTGCTTTTAATAGGCTTTTGCAGATGCTGGATGAAACAGTACTGTGATTAATTTTTAGTCCTGCAGCTCATGAATTACCTGATAAACCTGATTTCTCTATGACTGATAGTGTATCCAATGCCGTTTGTTTTGCTTTTAAAAACTGTTCATTTTTATATTCACAAATACTATTCCTACCACGTACAAATACAGTTCTAGAGAACTTGTGCTGTTTGCTCAGTGTTACGTACCCTCTGGTTTTAAGATTTGTCCTTTACAGCTAACATCAGCCAATAAAAATGCTGTCTGTTTTCTTTTTGAAATAGGATTTTGGTCATATAGAGTTGGATTTCTTGAAATAGTTGGGTCATGACCAATTTTTATTCTATTCCTGTCAGAAAAAGTATGAATATTACTCTTTTCTCCTGTTATATTTTTGCAAGAGAGATTAATGCTAAATTTCAGAGTGACTCAACAAAAAAATTATCTACATAATGTGCAAAAGGGGAGACCTGCATCTTAGGGAAAGTCTCAGAATTTATCGCTGTCATCAGAGTTTCTTAATTCCTTGCATCTCTTCATGAATCCACATGACCTGTGCAGCTGGGACTAAACTTTGCAATAAACCAGCCATTGCATCCCATGTGGAGCACTGTTTCCACACTGCACATCCCACCCTGACTGGCCAAAGTGAATGGTGCAATTGCTGGTGAGTGCATGAATACACGTTTCCAAATACCACCTTACTCTAAAACAAACTTCTTCACAAACTCAGGTCATGAACCATGCTCTATGGAGGAAACAAAAAGGAGAGAAAGCGGGTGTTTCTCAACACATACATATGGACTAAGTAAATCATTCTTCAGTTGCATACTTTTGGAAGGCTGGTTTACATATTGTGGTGCATTCACTATTTTGGTTTGGGAGTTTCTTGCATGGTTGGTTTTATTTTTTTGTTGGATTTGGGGTGGGTTTTTTTACCTGTTGGTCTTCACTTTATTTATAGCAACTCTTGTATGAAGTTCAGTATTCTAAGGTAGCTAAGATCTGTATCACAGGTATACAGATATGCATAGAGTGGGGTTTTATCTCAGTTTTTAGGGCCCTATATTTAAAACCAGAACAAGCAAGTGAACATTAAAAAAAGTTAAAATCATTCTACAGGACTGGCAAAAGAAAGCACCACTTAATGCAAGTGTCAGAAATAACATCATTTCATGCTAGACTGTTAGCTTGATGTCATCTGAATTGCAGAGTAACTCTTCCAGTTTTGGCTTTAGTCATGTTGCTGCCCCATTTTTTGCAAGTAGAAAAGAGAATCACAATGTGTAGCAATAAGGTCATGCAAGTATTAATAAACATTTGTAACATTTGTAGGTAGTCTTTGATAAGCAGTCTGTGATTTTTATGGTTTTACAAAGTATCAGATGGTAACCTGTATCTTAGTAGTAATTTGCATCCTATTTAATATGTTTCAGGGCTGAATATTAAGATATAAGAATAACAGACTTTCCTGCATTAAAACAGATCGTTAGCTTCTATCAAGTGCAGTCTTAGAGTTCAGATACATTTTTCCGACTTTGAGGTATTGACTAAAACTGTCTTATATTTTAAAGAATTTTCTTTCATAGACTTATGCTAAAAGGTAACAATCTGGTTTAAATTCCATGTACTCTTGAGTATAGCAATTGATTTTTGTAATTCAAATTTTATATACTATGCTGGAGAGGGGAAAAAATACCTAACTAAGGTCTGTGAAGTTGTTATATTTGGATTCTGTCCTGTAACCTTGTATTAATCAGATTGTCTAATCTGGAACTATTTTCAGGAGATACTTGCACCCTCATTCACAGGCATTAAGATTTCTTGCGTTTGGCATATCCTTCAGACAGCTTCTGAAGGCTTAGTTCTGTTCCCAGTGAAGTCAGTGGCAAAAATTCTCAGACTCTTGTGGAAGTAAATGATCAATCATGTACAAGTTTAAACATGGTAATGAGATTGAAGGAGTATTAAACTGATGAGTTAAATGTATTTTTTTTATAAAATACTATGTTTCACAGTCATGGGCTCATCAAATGTCTATTTGCAAAGACATTATTATCATTAAAATCCTCCAATTAGTTCAAACCAGCACAGATACAAAGTTAAAAATACAGTGTCACCTAGCTGTAATTATGGATTAAAAAGTCTGTCTGAGGGAAGCTAATGACATACTTTTTATATTAATAAAATTTGAACTAGTAGAAAAATATTTACATGTTCTGAACAGTAAGACTGAAGTTTCATTTCACAAGTTCTAAAAAGTCATGTAGTCTTAGTCAAGGAAAGTGCTTATTAGCATCTCTGTAAAGTTACGTTAATTTTGTTAAGAGAACAGAACTTTTTCTGTGTTTTATATATTTTGTGTGGCCATCAGGTGAGTTTATCCCCCTCACAGAGTCTTGGATCTTCAGGTCTGCAGTCTAAAACAGATCTCGGTGTAAGTTTGTTCTGTGGGGATCCAAAAGCACAGGTAATTGTATTAATTTTAAAATTCTGTGGCTTTAAATCTGCAGCTCCTGTATTTCATGTGTGTAAATAAAGCTCCTCCTGCAAACCAGCCAGGAAAACATATGATACCATTTGCGATTGCAGAATGCGGCATGCTGTTCTTCTGTAATTATAATGGCCTGAGCAGTGAGGGGTTGGTTAGCCTTCCTTAACAATCATTAATCTAGCCAGTCTTAGTTACACTGGCCCATCTTGGAGAACAGCAGTCCTTGGCATGAGGCACCTTGGGCTGTGAGTTTGTTTTGAGCAAGGGATAGCCTTGTTTGTTACATGCTGCTGCTCGCTGGTCCCTCAGGAGTCTGGGAAGAGGCTTTTTCCCTGTCTTGATTGCTGCTTGCCCTCTCCCTCACTCTCTAGCTTGTCCCTTTATTTCTCCTTGTCGTGGAAGTTTCTTTCTGTGTGACTGGGAGTCTGTTTAGCAGACCATATTGCAAGTGAAGGTGCATCGTTTGTTGCCTGATTTTGGCAACGCTGGGCAGTCAGCTGGGATGTAATTAAGACTCTGAGAACAGGCTGTCTTCTCCACAGGAAGGGCATGTTAGATGTTGCTGGGATTTGGGGCTGTCAGTTTGGCCAAGGCTGGAAACTGAGAGCTAGGGACAGTGATCTTTTCTTTCATTTATAATCCCTTTATGTACAGTGTATGCACTTGGCAAAGTTTACAGATAACCTAGTGGCTGGAGCTTACAAGCCAGTGAGGCTACATTAGCATATGTTACATGTATATTTTAGTAATATTTTAAAGCAAGTGCAAATTTCCAAAGTGAATTATGCATGTATGACAGAAATAGGGTTGTGTTGCATTGGGTGTCAAATCCCACAACTTTTTGTCAAGACCGTAGATTTTACATTAAAAAGGCAGAGAGACTAAACGAGGTAAAACAGTTTTAATTTTTAACAGTTTGGTCCAGCCCAAGGAACTGCTCTCTGACAGTTATAACTGACATTTGAATAATTGGATTAATTCAGAGAGGGGCAAGTGATGTAGTGATGGCTGTGCTTGTTCTATATATTTTTTAACTTACAGATGGAGCCGAATGGTTTAATTATTTAAAGGGCACTTCATGCAATATAAAATACTGCTGTTTTGAAACTTTATTCTAAATTGAAGGAGGAAAAATATTTGCATTGTTTCATTCTTTGCATTTAAAGGCTTAGGTGGGAAAAATAAAAAATCTTATTGGTTTGTACTTTTTAAAGCAATGTAAATAAATTAGAGAGAGGTGGAAATTATAATTTGTGGCACACAGTGCCAGAAAAGAAATTTGAGCAT
This sequence comes from Psilopogon haemacephalus, assembly GCA_013396835.1. Classification (NCBI taxonomy): domain Eukaryota; kingdom Metazoa; phylum Chordata; class Aves; order Piciformes; family Megalaimidae; genus Psilopogon; species Psilopogon haemacephalus. Next base: position 247,371 of record VWZI01021768.1, on the reverse strand, counting down.
GATTTAGTCAGCTAGAGTCCAGTCTTTTTTTTACAGAAGTGTAAACCCTCAGCAATAATCCTGTTATGCTGCAACTGCAGAATACTCAGTCAGTGCTGCTACAAGAAGGATCTCTTCCAGTTTTCTTAAACCAATATTGAACTCTTATCTTATCCAGACGTTTTTTTTCCTCTTGAGAATTATAATATTGAAATATTTAAAAATATTATTTAAAATATGAAGTATTGGAAACCAAGGCACGCAACTGAGGAAGGCAAACTATTGTGAGAGAGTTTAGAACACTGCTTTGGTTCTGGCTGTTTACCCAGCAGGACAGTAATAGTATTAACACTCAAAGTGAAAGTGTTGATTCGCAGCTTATGATATTAACACTCTGTAAGTGAAGTATGAGACATGCCTATGAAATGCCACGTGCATCTAGGATGCATACGTGATTTTAGACAAGTAGAAGTGTTGTGGGTTTTCTCTTTTTAAATAGGATAACCAGTTCTTTAGTTTTATTAGTTTATTGAAATGGCTTTATGTTGCAAAACAAGCAAAAAACATCCTGAGGACTCCTATCTGCCACAATGCATTCAAATATTACCCCAGCAGAAATTCTGCTAACGTATTTTTGCTTTCAAAAAAAGCTTTGTTTGAACAAGTTTATATAAAAAGAATCAAGTTAAATTTGGAAGTGTGTGATTGACTTCTAAGTTTGTGTGATTAGGTAACAAGGAAGCATTCTTTATTTTGTATATTGTCATCCTAAGGAGTTTCTGTACATTCCTGAAATGTTTTCTTGTTTGCCGCTTTTCGAACAAGGCAGTTCAGCTTTCTTGTATCCAGACTAGCACTCCTTTGGGAATTCTCAAAGCCTTTTAAAATCAGGGTTGGTTTGGGAGGGAGGGTTGATCTTGGTTTTGTTCTGTTTTGGGTGTTGGTTTTGGTTTGTTGTTTTTTTTTCTGGGGCAGTCTAAGGAAGTCCCAGGAGTGAAGTTGCCATCTGTCCTCTATATTAAAAGAATCTTCTATATTATATACCTAATGTTCTTGTCCCAGAGATAAATGTTGATAATTAAAAGGACAGCATTTGTCCTTTATTCTGAATAAAAGTGCTTTCTTATAAACAATTGTAAAACTTAGGAACAGTTTTTAGGTTCTTTAAGTTCTAATTTCTAATCTGNCCAAGTAAATTGAGTAGTTTAATAGTCTAAGCATGTGCACGTATGATTTAGGGGAGGCTTCAGCAAGGCTGGAAATGGAAGAGTTGTAGATAAATTATTGTTTTAGATACATCTTGTGGTAGAGAGGGGGGGAAAGCAACAGGTGAATGAGAGGTTTGTTTGAGTCAGACTCCTATTTTGGGATTGTTTCTTGAACAAAAATCGCAACTTAGATACTTCACCTTCCCCTTCAGGAAAGCAGCCTACCTCATTGTATGAACTTCCTTCCCAACATGTCTGCCCAGGAACAATTCTGCATCTTTACACCTCAGCTGTAGCTCATTAGTGTCCCTAGTTGTTCCCAGTGGTCCCTCCGTTATGTGAGTGTCATAGTGCATGCATGGTCTGAATACCAAGTACTGATGTTCTGAATATTGTGTTTATGCAAGTCAAGATGAATAATTTGTAAGTGGTGTCCTTGTTTGCTGTTCTGGTGCTACCTCCATTTGTGGTTTTAATAAAACAATGTAAATAAGAATGCGTCTATCAATAAGAAGAGTGGGGAAAAGAGTGCCAGCATGTTGGTGTAATAATTTATTGTGCTGCTGTCCTTACAGCACCATGCCAGGTCAGACCAAAGACATTTCCAGCTTGGTGTCATACAATGCTGGACAACAGCACATAGGAAAAGAAAAAGAAGAGAGGGAATGATGAAAGCATACAGTGATTCTCTCTCTGGGTATTGAACTAGCCCCAGTAATTTGTGGCTAACAGAGTTGCTGATGCAAAGGAGAGACCTTCGCATTTAATAGTCCTGCATAGACACTTTTCAGTGAATTTCTGAAACAATTCTTTATTTGCATAGGCTTTTAATAGCCTTGGTGTTCTGTTCTCAGCTACATACTATAGGTTATAACTATACCCACCTACCCCCCCAAAAAAAAGAGAAAAAACCCAAAACTAATGAAACAACAACAACAACAAATAAATACTTACACCAAAAATTCCACCAAACCAACAGTCCTATCTGTTTTAGCTTTATTCTCTCTTTGGAGATTTTTTTTAGTAGGGTTTTTGTTGTGGGATTTTTTTTTTTCCTGTTATTGTTCATTCATCATTTTGCCAAGTTCCATTTCGTCTCTTTTTTGTGATCACTTTTCTAAGCTGAACAATGTTGCACTATTTAATAATCTTTCAGAATCCTTTCCATGTTTTTCTTTATGTAGGTCTTAATTGCAGTGTACCTGCTTTAAGGAAGGGAACCAAAACTGTTTAGTTCTTCATGCTTTGGCATTGAATCATAAACATCACCAAATTAATATTGATGTATTAATTTCTCTTTCTAGTTTGAATTATTTTATTTTTTTTTCCACTTGTACTTTGTCTAATACCCTGTGTACATTTTGTAAAGTGAAGTGTAGGGTTGACATACAAATACAACACAGCAGATGTCTAGCATCTACTATTCTGATCTAAAATAGTATCTTTATTTAATTGTGTGTATTATTAAATGTACAAGGTGAAACTGAAGTCAAATAAGAGTTTATGTACCTACTTTGTGTAAAAGAAAGAGACCAACCCCATAGGTATCTAGTTCTAGGAATGTGGATACCTTTCATTCCAGTTGGGTCTCTGTGTGTGCGCCCTCTGGTGGTGCAGCCTAGGGGTATATCCAGGGATAAGACTGACCCAAAGGTTACTGACTGACCTTGGTTACTGCCCAGCTCATGCTGAATGCTTTGTCAAAGCCTTAGTGGACCATTACAGGAGAACAGACAAGCATCTGTATGCTGAGTTACTGTAGAGTTATTTATAGATCTACTTCCACCACCTGTCCTTCTAGTTGCTACTGTCTAGATTAACTTTAGAAGCTTTTTTATATGCCCAAAATTCATCCTGGCTCCCAGGATGCAAAATTTAACAGTAGTAGTCTTAGATTTTTGTTCCACTGAGTTCGGTCTCATCTGTACTCTCCTTCTCCCTTTCTACTGTTAAGGAGAGGGGTCAGGTCTTGAAAGAGGAAGTAGTAATAAGTGAACTGATTTCTAGAATGTCCCAGGTTGTAGTGGACTTCATTATCAAGTCTTAATGTTTATGTGGATTTACATGCAGCTAGGAATTTTGAGGTTGCTTTGCTGTTGAGATAGAAAAGTCATGGGAGGGAAATATGGTAGTTATGTAAAGAAAGTAAAATAAACTGTATGTGAAGTCTAAAAGCCACTGGGAAAAGTATATCAGTTTGTGGATGAAGACAAATAACAGAAAAAACTATAATTTATTAGAAAGATGTGCCTGAGAGGTGGGATGTGTGTTCTAGAAGGTGTTGCTAACAATTGCATAAAAACATGAGTTCAAACATGGGACAAGGCTATAGGACACAGCATAACACACAGCTGATAGTTGCTTCTTTGCCAGAGATGATTGCTGCCTAGCAGTTTTGGGTGCAGTGTGTTTGCTCATGACGTTATTTGCACAAGAGGCATGAATTAGCTAGTGATAAGTGGATTATTACTGATGTCATTCTTCAGCTTCTTAAGAGTTGTTTGTTCAACTTGTAATACCAAGTTGTTAGTTGGTGTATGCAAGGTAACAATCTCTAACAATGAGTGACCTACCGGAGCATGTTCAGAGTTGTTATTCTCTTTCTTCTCAAAATAATCTTTTGCAAAGTTAGACATTTTTGCAATATACATCTATATGATGCTATAATCTGTCTGATTATAGAAAACTTAATTAAAAAAAAAATCCTGTTCCCCAATAACCGCTAATTCACTAGGTTTTGTTACTTTAACATTTTTCTTTCATTAATATTGATTAAACTGTGGAGGGTTCCATTGCATTTAATAGGGGACACTCTTTAAATTTTACATCATTAACATTTAAATAGATTTTAATTGTTAAATGTAACAAATTTATGCAGGTAAAGATTCAATTTCTTCAATTAATTTACATATACATGTTCAGAGATCTTTCACTAAAGCTATTCTCATAAAACTTTAAGGGTCCCAGAAGGATCTCTCTATATTTTAATTCTTTTAATTTTATCCCTGCTACTCTCTCCATATTTTGTCTTGGAATTTATTTGGCTATTTTCCATGCACCACTTAAGAAAATAACATTTCCATTTAGGCAGAGATTTGTTTCAGTAGATTTGTGTATTAAAATAAATAAGTGAAATTGAAGTGTGTCACCGAATTCTTAATTTGTTTTACAAGTTTGGGAATTGGTGGTCATCTCCACTATGCCACACATGGGAAAAATAGGTAGCTGCTTGTTTTATGGAACTTGCAAAGCAGTCCAAGAAACAATTCCTGGAAGTCATTTTCCATCCTCACAGTTTTCAGAAGCCCAAATGAAAATAAGCCAAGTTAGCTTGGTATTTTATCTCATCATCTAGAAGAGAAATAGGAAAGATTATGTTCTTATGTACTCCTTGATCTGGGTTTGGCATTTCTCTGGAATTATCTTGGGTGTAGCCACTTTATATCTACATAGCATATGAATATATATTAGTTCAATTAAAAAATAGATGTTTTACTTTGTCAAGCTATTAATACTGATTTGTATGATGTAAAGTTAAAACTCAGGCTAGATCTAGAAAAAGACAGTGGTGAGGAACACCTCTTGACTCTCATGAGCAAGAGGAAGAAGGATAGGGTAAAAAAGTGACTTGAACGTGGAGATGGAAGTTAGTAGTCATTTGACATAAAATGTGATCAAAAGGACACACTCCTGGAGTGCAGTGGCCATTAAAGGAATAAAAGTGTAAACATATCTTGAGGGTGACTGGACTTGTTCCTGTGTTATGAAAGGCAGCTTGTGCGAGGAGGTGGAGTGTTTTTCCTGGTAGTGGTTTATCCTGTCAGACAATATTTGTTTTAATTGTGTAGAAGGTACTACAGAAAAAAAACAAATGGCAGCTCCACTCTGCTGCACTTACTGATTCATGGTTAACAGATTTCTATGCAGAACTGTTGGCTTTGGTTCTGGTGGCATTCAGAAGTGTAATTATTGTTTGCGAGGGAGAGAAACTCACTTGAAAGTTTAATGGCTTGGTAATTGAAAAAAATCAGAATTCCTCACTGGGATAGTTTCTTGACTTTCTCATAATTGTGGTTCTCTNAAAAAAAAAAAAAAAAAAAAAAAAAAAGGAAAAAAAAAGGCAGCTATAAATAATAGAGGAAATAGAGCTAAGGTGCGAAGTGATGTAAAGTATCTCAAAGCATAAAAATACTAATTCAAAACAAAGGATATTTCCCTTTCAGTGACAGGAATGTAAAGTATTTCTTCAGCATTTCAGTGAAGAATTTGCAGTTCCAAATTTGTGATTCTGTATCTGTCCATCAAGTGCACATGTGATTTTATGCCTTTGATTCTGAGTTTAAGACAAGAAAACACAACCCGATTTCCAAGAGGGAAAATCTTTCATATTAGAGCATCATGTTAGTCTTGGGCTTTTGCTAATGTGAAAATAAGAATATTTACTGATGAGGGACTGAGATCTACACATAAAATATCTATGAAGGAAATTAATATTTTAAAATGCAAGCACTAAAGTTGTATTGGCAGTTCAAAATAGGGTTAGAGGCTGATTCTTCCTTTGGAAGTGTCAGTGTTCTAATGCTTATTACTGAACCTTTCATGAGAAAGTAACTACTATTGCTTTTTTTCCAGTGGGAAAAACCCACATAGAAATATTTTTTCTTTATTTATTTCAAAAGATCACAAGATTTCTATTAGTAGTCATATAATGTATTATGTGAAAATGGAAGTTTTTGGAGAGGTAGCTTATTCTCTCCAGACCACACAGCAAGAACCAGCAGAATACCATCTGCCTGACAAGTTAATTCATGTTTCTTTTAATGAAGGGAGTTTCTTTAAAACGAGCAAAGGAAAAAACATGCTTCTGCAAGATAAATGTTGCTTTTTCTCCATTTGATCCATGGCCAATACCAAAACATCTTAAACTGTACAGTGTATGTATTTGGTCTTAATACACAAAAGGAAAGGTGTGCAACATTAGGTACTTGGAAACCAAGGATTTTTGCACTTTCATCAGCTAAGGCTCCTGTTTGTTCTAGGTAGCACAAAAGGTGCACAAGGAGACCAAATCTTGCACGTAGAGTTGATGATGTTATTTAATCTCTCTTTTTGAGAGTGACTATTGAGTGTAGGACTTCCCTGTCCTGGTTCCTTCTGATGTACAGTAGTCAGAGGGAGTTCCCAGGTCTACTTCCTGACTTTGCTTATTCTGCCAGATTGATTTGTGCCTTATCAGTAGCGTAAGTTGTGATTTCAACTTTTGGTTTCAATTATTTTTTAAAATTTTTTTTTTTACAGAATCAAAATGTATGTCATTATTTAAGTAATTGTTTGTAGATACTAAACCTCTGGTGGTGATGTTTGGATGTGTAAAAGCAAGAGAAGAGTAGACAATTAGTCTAAAATACCAATGGAAGAATATAGATTTTCAGAACCCTGAATGGGAATTTAACTTCTGTCATGAGCCCAATACATGCTAAGCACCTGTAATTAAATGCTGAACAATCTGAACTTCTGTTGACCTAGTTGGGAATTGAAGATGATTCAAATGCCCCTCCTATCACTTGAACAACTTGCAAGTTTCTGTTGCAAATTGCATATACTTTTATGTAAGTGGAAAGGTTAAATAGCCTGTGCTCTTTACTTAACTTGTTATCCTGCCTTCAAACTGCTGGTAGATGAAACACATGTTCAATTGTGCAATTCCTTAGAATTTGCTATAATTCAAGATTAAAGGTCTGAGACAAATAATGAGAGGACAAAAGGTGACCACTCCCTGGTAACAATACCTCAAGTCAAGCTGAAATCTGGTTAGATTGCTTCTGCTTACAGAATCACAGAACATTACAAGTTGGAAGGGACCTCCAGAGATTGAGCCCAACCCCCCTGCCAAAGCAGGATCACCTAGAGTAGTTTGCACAGGAATGCGTCTAGGTGGGTTTTGAAAGTCTCCAGAGAAGAAGACTCCACAGTCTCTCTGGGCAGCCTGTTCCAGTGCTCCGTCACCCGCACTGTAAAGAAGTCTCTCCTCACGTTGAGGTGAAACCTTCCATGTTCCAGTTTGTAGCTGTTGCTCCTTGTTTTATTGCTGCTCACCACCAAAAAGAGATTGGCCCCATCTGCTTGACACCCCACCCCTCAGATACTTGTATACATTGATCAGATCTCCTCCCAGTCTTCTCTTCTCCAGCCTAAACAGCCCCAGGGCTCCCAGACTCTTTCTTTGTAGGAGAGATGTTCAAGTCCCCCAGTAATCCTCGTGGCTCTCTGCTGGACTCTTTTCAGCAGGTCCCTGTCTCTCTTGAACTGAGGATCTCAAAATTGGACACAGTATTCAAGGTGTGGTCTCATTAGGACAGAAAAGAGGGGAAGTAAAACCTCCCTAGACCTGCTGGACACACTTTTCATGGTGCACACCAGGATGCCATTGGCTCTCTTGGCCACAAGGGCACTTTGCTGGCCCAGGCAGAACTTGCTGTCCACCAGGACTCCAAAGTCTTTCTCCACCAAGCTGCTTTTCAGCAGGGCAGCCCCCAACCTGTACTGGTGCCTGTTGTTATTCCTCCCTGATACAGTGTCAACAAGACCATTTCATTGAAAACAAGCAACTACTAAGTGGAATATGGATGTTTGTAGATAATTCTTTTTAAGCATATAGAGAAGATATTTATATGCATATAAGAAACAAGCTTTTGTGGGTTGCAAAACCTGGAGCCTGAACATCCCACTGAAATTTTTTAAGGATATTTTTTTGGGTCACCTGGAGTATGGCAAAACAGAATCATAAAGTTAGGTGTTTTGGAACAGGTATTTTGTAACTAATTGTCTAAGAGGCAGCTAAATAAAATTAAGATGTCAGGAAACATGAAAATAATGTGAATTGGAGCGTTTTAGTAGATTCTTTGGTGATGAGGAGGTGCTACCTCTATCAATTCAGATGTCTGATTGTCATTGTTCTAAGAAATGCTCATCATTTGAGCCCCAAAGTTTGATTCAAGTCAACCAGTAATAAGCAGTCTACAAGTACTAAAGGCATAGTTAAACTTGAATGCTTACATTACCATCATTCTGAAAAACATCCTTGACTGTTGTTTGGTGGCTTTTTTAATATAAACACCATTTGTCAGAAAAAATGAGCATACTTTTGCATGTCTCTTCAAAGCTCTGCTTATCAGCTTGTTGAATCTTCATCAGTCATCCTAACAAGTAAACAGAAATGTAATAGGATATAAAGAACAGTCTCTAGCAAAGCATAGATGTACACACAAATGCTACATGAGAAAGATCTGCTTCATGATAGTAGATACAAATTTCACTATCTTATATCCAGCTGCAAAGGTCTGTGTAATTGGTGTGCATAGCCAAGCAAAAGGAAAACAAACTCCACAAAACACAAAATGTAAAATAACAAGGTAGTTAAAAGATAGGATTTACTGTAGATAAAAATGTATTATTGCACGTAATGGAAATACAGCAATACAAAGTGTTAGCACAATCTAAAGTTCCTGAGAGTGACAGTAGGAACATAGAATCCTGCATTTGTGCTTCCTTTTGCAGGCATAGATATGCCTATATATGTATGCCTTTATGCCTAAATATGCCTTACCAGTTCAAGTAATAGTTTTGTCCTTTTGTCCAGGATTTAAAATTTTAGCACTTTCTGGTAAATATGTTTGAGAAAAAAAATAATTTTCTTTTCTCTTCTGTAGTGGCCCATGAGGGATGATTCTAGTTTTTCCACTGTAGACAATATATTTTGATATGGTCTATCTTCTGAAGGCTCTAGTTCTGTGCTGGAAAACAAACAAACAAACCAGAACAAAACCAAACCCCCACATTTCTTGAGTCCACTCAGTTCAGCCAGGTCTGCCTAAAACTGTAATCAAGTTGATTCTGTTTCATTGGTATTCTAATTTCCAATGTGGAATTTTGCTACATAATCTCTAGTAGAGTATGGCTAATCTTTATGAGACCCAAAGTTTTTGTATAAACTCTCTGCATTTTCCTCCATGTGTCTCTGCTAAACTGAGATGTGTCTTCTGGCTGAGTTGTAGAGACATTAAATTACTGAGTAAATCAATACAGCACTGTTATGTCACTGTATCCTTTTCAAAGGCCAGCTCAAATTTTGTATGCTGTAGCTTTGATCCCTTTCATTTAATTCTAAGTACACTTGTTATTATAGTAACTGTTGTTTGTATGTTATTTTAGCTTTTTTACTTAAGTAGCTATTTAGCAATTTAAATGAAAATGTAATTAGGTTACATCTGTTTTACATGCATGTAATACCACGCAGATGTAAACTTAAATTAAAGCCATATTTTCTTTTTGGCAAAAAGACACAAGGATAGAATTGTAGCAATCATGCAGTTTATCTTTTTTTTTTTAATAGCGTACACAAGATGTATCCCAGTGTTTATGTTGTGATGGTAACAGCCCTTTCTATTTTTATGAGAAAGCATGGTGAGCTAACTGGTATAGCCTTTAATTTTAGCTGCATGAGGGCAAACACTCTGTTATGCTGGTGGAAGTCCAAAGGAACGCCGCTGAGTTAAAAGTACTTACCAAACTGATCAGTTTCAGTAACCAAGCCTTTCCAGAGCCAAACTCCACTCTAAGGATCTCCACTGAAATAAAGATTCTGTGGATTTACATCAGTGTGTATGACAGCGATACTTGGCTTTTGATAGTTTTGTTTTTAAAATGCATGGACTTCTTGCTGGGCTGAGTGCCCTCAACTATTAATGACTTTGAGAGGGACTTCTTTTCTCTATTCTAGGAACAGAGATAAGAAGTACAGATTCAATTCCAGCTCTCCCTTTGTGTAGGTACTCAGGGAAACTACTCCATGTCTCTGTGCTACTGTAATTGTAACACAGAATTCCCCTGCCTTAGTTGTACTTTGCTTTTTTTGACTGTAGGCTTTTCATGGCTGATTATTACTCTTTGTTCATAATGTCTCTAGCACAATGCCAGGATTGTTAAGTAGTGCCCACTGACACAGGTATAAATCAAGTGCTAAGTGAAATATATAAATACCTGTCAGTTCCCTAAACTTGGTTAGTATCTTTTAAGACTTTGGAATTTCTTTGGAATATCTAATTTGTCTATAAATAGGCTAAAAATAGAAAGCATTAATATCTTTATCCTGTGTCACAAAGCTTGTTGATAATGTAATGCCTTGAAACCTACTTTGGTAAGGTAAGACTTGTTTAGTTTTAATTATATATGCATATGTTTAAATTGTACTTTACTTGGAGTAAGAGTATATCTTAGTAGATTTTTGTCATATCAGTATATATTTCTGTTCAATAGCTCTGCCTTTTTAGAGGATAATTTTGAAAGACTTTAAAGAAAACTGTTGCACTTATTTTCTTCTTTTTTTTTTTTTCCCCCTAACATTCAAGGATCTGTGAACATAACCATATGAGATTATGTGGAGAGAATCAGAACAGAAATTGAAATTTATTCACATTCCTTGTTGTTAGGTACTTCAGAGGTAGTTTTGCTACTCTTAAATGTGAATTTGGCCCAAGTAAGGACTTCAGTATTGTCTTTGAGGAGTATTTAAAAGGATGATTTAATGCAGAGGTAATAGGAAGCCACAGTATTACAGTATTGTTTCTCAGCTGTGCTGGCTAGTTCTGCTACAGTTTATGTTTGGCATAAGTTTTGTTCTTCAGGTGTGTGTAATTTAATTATAGGGAATTCTTTGTAATGACCCACTAGAAACAATTTTCTCCAAAACCGTAATTTGTTTGTTTTCCTTTATTCGGTTTACTTAACTGAGGCTGAGTTCTTATTCCTGCAAAATCTACCGTCCAAGACTTGGTTATTGTAAATGTTGTAAAATCTTAATGTTTTTGTAAGCATGTACAGTATTTTAAACATCTCCTTCTAAAGTACATTTTCCACATCCATTGTGCGACTCCATGCTCTGTTGTTTCTTACAATGTATCTGTTGCTTTTCTGTTCATCAGGCTCATCCGATTAAATTTACTGTATAAGGTAGTAAAATTTTTCTGCATTTACCAGTGAAGAAATCTTTACTTCTCATATAAAGGATTCAGTTGATTAGTTGGATGTTATACAGGGTTATACGTGTGATATATATTCAGAATGATGATATTAACAACATGAAAGAAAGAAGCACAAAGATCTTCTTCTAAATATTATAAGGCAAAGACTGAAAGCTGGGGTGCTGAGTGTATTTCCCCCTTCTTTCAGTGTGGAAATACTATCTTACCCTTTTTGGAAATTGGTGCTATTTTCTTTTTCTGTGGACTGGACTTGTGAGGTACTTGCCCTCAAGTTGAGACAATGATTTATATATAGAGACATACACAGATGTATAAATGTATGTAGAGAGGTGTATATATACAGATGTATAAATATATGTGTGTATACATCTCTCTTTATATATACATAAAGCCTCTTGAATTTAAAGAATTTTTGTGGCCCAAAGCCATGCATTTGGTGCTTGAAGAACTGTCTTGGCTTGCAGACTGTTGGTGCCAAGGAAACCTCAGCTGTTGCTGCTGTAACTCAGCTTTCTGCATCTCTCACCATTCATAACTTGTGTGGGTGAACTTTCCAGAGAATGATGCAGTGTTGACTTGCATGGCAACTGGCTTGATGATTTATGGTGACCTTATATCGGAGCAAAACTTTGCACAGTGGATTCTTTCTACTTCTGTCTTCTCCTGGACAGTGGTACCTGCGTTCATTAAATGTAAAATGTCACTGCCTGTGGTTGGCAAGAAAAGCCATCTCAGAGATGTGGTGGTGAGGCTTCTAACTCTTAAATGCTTTGTCTTGAATCGACGTCTGAGGCCTGCTAATCGGAAGTTTCTTCCTCTCTTGACAATGCAACTGAACATGCTGTTTGTTGGTTTTTACCTGCCATTTTATGCCAGTATGGTGTAATGCTTGTAATAAATTAAGCTGCTGTAGTTGACCTATGACTCAAGGTTAACAGTAATTAGACACCTCTAATTGCCTAAGACACACCTCTGATTATTAGCATTTTAATAGTTTTTGAATAGTCTTACAAACTGATGATAATGAATGTATTTTATGTTCAAGATATTGTTTGGAGGAGAAAGTAGCTTCAAGATTAGTAACAATTAAAGCACTTGATGTAGTGCGTAACATCTTTCCCTTTATGTTGCAGCAGCTTTCTTTGCTGAAGAGGTGAGAGTCTGTTATGACTGCCAGAGTGAGAAAAGAGCACTGAAACCTGGACTCAGTATCAGATCATGTTTCACTAACAGAACAAGACTGATTTATTGTGCTACATCAGGGTTAGATGGACCTAGTACTGCTTCACCACATGCTATTTCATTCCCTTGTCTACTAAGTATGCAAGTACAAACAGCTTTAACACAATTCTTTACCTAGAAACAAGCCTGGGGCTTCATCCAAATACTTTTAACATATGAAAATTGAGCTGCTTTGAACTTGTTGTTTTTGATAACTGCTTGGTATGCTTCCTGGAGGATCACCTGTAGGCTTTTCTTTCCAAATCCTAATCCCTTTGATTAAGTGCCAGGACAGATAGCTCTCATTGAATAACTCCAGTCTCATAATTCTTTCTTCATTCAGAGTTGAAAGGGAGCTGCTCAAGCTTCAATAGGTAAATCCTCAGATTTAGTTAAAGTAATTCAGCCACTTAGAAACTGAATTTGTTTTGTTCTGAAACAGAGTTCAGATGGGCTACTGAACATTTACATACCACTTGCTGCCAGAAGCTGTAGCATGAAAAAAAAAAAAACAACAACAAAAAAACCCCAACCAACCAACAGAACAAATGTTTTAGCAAGAAGGATTAAGAGTAGGAAAACTTTGAGAACCAGACATTGAAAGACAACCTGGCATGAAAATTTAGGCTCAGAAATAGGAACATTGCTTGGCTGCTCTTGTTTTCTTTTTCTACAAGATCAGACTGTGGTGTTTGACTAAGTATTCCATTCCTTCCTTAGCCCCTTCTTATTAATAACTACCGAAGTAGGGAGTAAGCTGGGCTGGAGGTGGGGAGAATCTTATTCTTTTTATCTTTACAGGTATGCCTGCTGGGAACAAACCTGAGCCGGTTCAAGATTCTTCTATTTAAAAGTGTTTGTGGCAGGAAAGTATGACAGAGAATTAGAAATAAACCTGTTAGCTGCTGATATCTTGGGGTAATAGGACTATCTATTGCACATACATTATTGCAGATGTCATTTTGCGTATGTGTGTAATGAAGCAGTTTTCAGTGTTGAGGACTTACTGTTCACCTAGGAAATAAGAATATTTCCACATGAATCATTTGCCTTAATTAATTCTAGAGCAACCAGAAATAGAGCAGAACAATTAGGGAAATTACCCTCAGTTCGTGTGATTTTCATAGCTCTTCCAGCCTGAAAATGCAGAATGCAGATGGCTGCAATAGTACATAAAGCTGATTATTGTAGCACGGTGCTGAAGAGCTAGCCCACTGTGAGCAAGAACTTCCATGGCTATAATCACAGTTCCTAGTTAGACAAGTAAAAACTATTGGGTGACTATGCACCTTACCAGCAGTAGACTTTCAGTCAAGTACTTCTGCTTTTTCCTTACCAGAGCATTTCAAACTATTCATGTGCACATAATCTTGTCTGTCTTCACTCCCTGTGACCCTTATTTGTTACCACTATGGTAGCCAGTAGTATTATTTCTGCAGCTTGCTGTTAGTTAAACTATGCTAGTCTACTGAAGATGTGATTCTACCACTAAAATAAACCACCTTTGGATTTAATTATTGACCTCGAAAACCTACAAACTTAGACTAAAAATTAGGAAATATATACAGAAAGTCAGTCTCCACAAGTCTGGGGTACTTCTCACTATTTAATTTACTTTACACTGTGACAATAGAGTTTAATTTAAGAAGACTTTTCCCAAATCATATCCTTAATATCAAGAAGTTGTAGCTTACCTACATCAATGTAATTAAGTATGGAAATAAAATGGAATGGTATCCATCTGCAACTAATAAGCAAAAGAAAGTAAGCAAAATGGCATATGTAAGCTAGACTTTTTTAAGGACATGGTAATTTCTTTGATCTGGAAGATAATTCCCTATGTTCAGTGATTATGCTTTGAGTCTTTTCAGAGAGACCTTGCTGCAAGCAGCAGAGTTCACCTATTGTCCCTAGTCAGCACTCACCCAGTATTGCATACAGACCAGGTCATCCCTGTGTAATATTCTGAAGTTCTATTACGTCTTAGCTGTAATTTACTATTTGATTCCTTAACTAATTTGATAAATGAACCTGGTAGGTCTTCAAATTATTATTAGAGCAATGACAATTTGAGTGGTCTGGTTAATAAGATCATAACAAAAGTAGTTTGGTTAAGTAAACTTTGGGGCAGAAAGCCTGAAGGCCTCTTGTTATTACCTCATTAACAAGAAATGCCATTAAGTTATTATTATTATCCTATAACGGGTCTCCTTCTTATCACTCTTGCATTCTGATCAAATATTTAATGAAATTGCAATAATTTTTTTAGAAACAGCAAGTACCCAAGCAAAACTATAAAGTAAAAATGAAAACTGAAAGATTTAACATCCGAACATACCTTTCTGAAACGGACAAAGATACTGCATGTTCTTACAACAAAGCTTTGGAATGAAAGCAAAAGTTTATGACACATTTTATTGCACTTGTAAATCTGAAAGCTTAGCTATAGTTCTTAATTTTTATTTTGCCTCTATAACTATTTTTATACCCTTTTTATAGCTGACTGGTCCAAGGTTTAAAATAAGTTCTGGTGGGAGTCAATGCCCCATTAGTCTTCTTTAATAAAATGTGAACCTGGCTAAAATAAAACATGATGCTTTAAGAGCAATTAAGAATGGTCTTTTGTAGATAACTGTAACATGAAATACAATCACTGTTTTTATTAATGGATTTGGGAAAAGCAGCTCCATAATTTATAGCAAAAGAGTGGGTTATTTTACATTTTAATTTCTTTTATTTTACATCTCACTCTTCAAAAAACCTTTTAAGACCCGTCAAAAAATCAAATTCCATGTTTCGAGTGTTTATTGTGTGAATGTGAACCTCAGTATCCATTTTATGTAGGTAATGCTGTGATGTCAGCTGAGGAGGTGTCTTTTTTTGCTGTTACTCCAATCGGGGGGGAAAAAAAAGTGTTATTTTTGAAAGCAAATCTTGTTGAATGTTTTATAAGAGTGATAAAATGTAAAAGCTGTGCTTTGTACTTTGTAATGGCAGGATTTGTAGGACACAGGCATAATCTACTGGGCATTGTCTGAACAGAAAGCATAGCATCTCATTAATGCATAATTTCTTTAAAAGTATAAACACAGTTGACAGCTATTTCTCTAACAATGTAGTAATAGTTTCTTTGTGATTATTAAATTAAGCTCCTAATAGCTTGATGTCTTGAAAATCAGTGTTTAGTATGGCTGGAAATTGAACCTTTGCTGTTAAACTTAAAGAGGTTGTAGTCCTTAGGTTAAAAAACATTTAAGACTTCAAGACAGCTGTCTCTTACTGGATTCCATTTGTACTTCATGTGGTGCTTGCAAAGAAAGAGAGCAAATTCGGTGTCATCATGAGAAAGGAAAGGCTGAAATGACATGTATCTGTTCTCATCTCCTTGAGACTGGAGCTACTGTCAGTGTATGTGGGATATGCAGCTTTTTGGAAACCCTCATTTCCAAAAGGCCAGAAACCACCTTTGGAGCTTCAGCTGTGAAATCGGTGAGCTAGAAAGGTGTCACACATGTGCCGTTCATGTCTCAGTATCCTGAGGCAGCACAATCCTGGTTACACAAAGAAACGTGTTCTAGACTTTGTGCTACTGTCTTTGCACTTCAAACAGGAAATGGATCAGCTTGTGCCAGTAAGTGTGAGGTGTTTGAATGAAGGTAGTTCACTGTCTTTCAGCCCAGTTCTTCTACAGCAAAGCTGTGTGTAACTGGAAAAGCAATTAGCATCTAAAGAGATCTACAGCAATATTCCACTCCAGATGACTGCTTGCATTTAACACAGGCAGGATTTGAGATAGACATAATGTATGACTTCCAAACAGCAGATTTTATCCTTCTCTAGGCTAGGGATGTTGGCAAGCCTAAATTCCAACTGATAACAATGAACTCATTTATGTTCTGTATCGACATTTGGAAAAGCAATTGAAATTGTGTTAGCTGAGTTTGCCTTAAACTATATAAATATAGTGGTTTATGTACATCTGAGTATATATATATATATATATTTATATACATATACAGAAAGAGAGTACTTTAGTATGAAAGATACTCTTTCTTCTTCTAAAGGGTAGTATCAGGATTGTTACTGGCCTCATTTTGCTTTGTGTTTCGTCTGCCACGAGAAAGGGTGAGTTTTAAATGGAGTTTTCGCTACACAAAATACTACTTCAACAACTGCATGGAGACATAAAATAAACAGCAGTAGCCTAGTCCTTCTGCACTCACTGTAAAATGTCACTGCATGTATAATAATTTATTTGATTTGTAAGCACATTTGTAGATGTTGTTTTGAGAAATCACAAATTCTGTAGTAGCATGAATTCTGGGGCTAAACCTTCTGGCCCAAAACCAAGGGGTAGTCTTAAGTGTCTTTGAATGCTTGGCCCTAAGTATTATCTGGTAGAGACAAATAGTAGCTGACATACACTGTGCTAGCAATATCTTCCAACTGCTGTAACCTTACCCTTCTTTAGCCAATGCTGTGCCCTATTTTTGGAATGTGCTGGCCGGCAGTACAAAGTGGGCAGTTAGTCACCTTGAATTCCACCTGCTTGATTTTCAGTCCCCAGGGACTCAGCTCCACACTCAGTGCCAACTGCTCTTGGCATAGGCCCCTCAGAATTCTGGTCATTCTTCAAAGTTAATAATGAATAAGAATAAGTCCGCCTCTTGTAAACTTCTGTGCTTGCAAGAGACATAAAAATTGAGTCTTCATTTAAAATCAGCAGCCTGTGTCTTTCAGAAAACAAGTGGATTTACCTGGAGATGTATAACCCAGAGAATGAGGAGCTAGGACGTGGATTTCCTTACCTTAGTCTGCCTCAGAAAGATGGGAAACAAATATTTAATGACCAAGACCATTTCCAATGTGTGTTTCAAAGGTGATTCTCTATCATAAATGATACAATTTGTGCTCTGAGCTCATTTTGGCGCAGCTCTGAAATGTACCACAGTAAGTCTAACAGGGATGAAGGGTGAAGAAGCTTGAGGAAGAAGACTGTACTGAGAAACTGAACAAGTCCACCTGTGCAATCTGCCTGTCCAGGTACCCCAAATCAATCTCTAGAGAAGGCAAATGAAAATGCAAACAGCTAAAAAGCATTTTGTAAACTTCCAGGAATGTCCTTCTGCTTTCTGGATCAGCTGTGTAGGAGCAAAGAGGTTGTCATATTGTGCTGCATGAGCTGCAGTATTTGGCAATGAAGAACTCAGTTCTGTCTCTAGCAGGTCTAAATATAATGGTATTGAGCTAGATTGATTTACACAAAGTGATCCCTACCAAATTCATGCAGTGATAAATATTTTTCTTTAAATTTTATATTCTGGCATTGTACGACAGAAGCATGAATTTACTGTTGTTACTGGGTTAAAAGTGCTGTGTGCTAGATGTTTTTTCTTCTTTCTGTGTGACTCCAAAAATAATCAGAGAAATTAATGATAATTGTCATTTTGCTGTACCACTTTAACTTGCATTTTCAGCCAGCTTTCAATACTAATGTAAACGTGGCCAGTATCCAAGGCTTTGTTCGTGGTTTACTCTGTGCTGTGAAAGGGTACTTTCATGTGATGGTTCTCAGACTGAAACTGTCAACACAGTTGGGAGATCTGCATGATTATTTAATTATCACTGGGTTGGTTTTTTTCCCCATTTAAAGTGATTAAACACAACTTGCAGAACAAGTCAAACAGTTAACTACGTTTATGAAGGCTAAAAAGGATTCTTAGACACGTAGTTCATGCTTTAGAAATGGGAATGACTGCGGTTTATGGCAGTGTATGATCACTGTGTTTACTGGTCATCACAGATGACAACTTCTTTTGTTGTTTTTGTTTTTCCCCTCTGATATAATTATTAAATAGTTTTAATAAACACAATAATTAGTCATCTTTACCTTTTAGAATTGTAAAACACTTCAGGCATTCTTGAAAGACAGTATACAGGGGAAATACAGTGGACTGTTAAAGTGGATACTCTGATGTCTTAGGAGTGGTATTGACTTGAAAGTAAATAATAATGAGATTTAACATGTTACAAATCCATTCAGGGCCTTTGTTTTGAGAATTTTTGTTGCTGTGTTTTCCCTGTGTAGTTTCTTCACTCTCCCTACCTGCTACTCAGCCTTTTATCTTCAAAACAGGCGATATGATTTTCAGACTTAAGCCCTGTATGTTAGTCTTCTTTGGAACTTGACATTTTTATTCGTATTTTGCATCATTTAAGTTTCCTATTATGGAGGAATTCAGGGCTATATTGAGGTCTGTGAGAACACTGCTATTAGCTACAGCAGACTCAGGATTTCATAGCAATTCTACTTGTTTCAGGTGCACAGCCACACATACCGTCTGGGGTCATAAGGAGTGTATATATCACATTTCAGAGGAAGAGACCTAATAATCTTATGGAAAATTAGATGTATGCTGGGGATTAATTATGTAGAAATGGGGGTGTTGGTACTGTTCAGGTTTAGAATTATGATTCTAGCTACTTGGTGACGTTTTCTCTTACTGCAGGTAGCACCAGCTAATAGCTGTTTATGGAACAATTCACAGGGTAGCTATACACAGACTCTTCAACAAAACTGCCTTCTAGTTTCCATTGGCATTTAGGTTCTTTGTATATATTCTGTGATGTGTAAGTATTTATTATGGTATTCCAGAACTATTTTTTAAGGAACAGAAAATAAGAAATACAGGAACATAGGACATAATAATCTTACTATTTTGAATCAGTAAATATATTTGTGTGTTCGTTGAGTTCAGTTATTTTTTTAGTTCCGTTGCTGTAACATAGTCTGTGCTGAAAATAAAACATGGATTTTTAAATACTACTTAGAATCAGGAAAGATTGTTTTGATTTATAGGGCTCATCATAGCTACTCATCATTCATGCACACTTGACACAAGCCTTCGGATCCTTCTTTCTGTACAATAGATCTCCAATTAACACGATGCTAATTTGCACATCTGCAGCAGCTTTATCTTCAGTTTACTCTGTTACCACTCAACTCTACGCAACTGTGGGATGCACACTGTTTTATTTCAAGTACAGAGTACTTGGGGTAAAGCTAAACTGTTAAAATTATTATGATAAATGGATTATAAAGAACCTATACTTCTATCTATAAAAATGATCATATAAATTATCCTGCCCACTTAGTTGTGGATTATAAGTAGTACACAAATTTTTTTTTAATCAACTTCTTTCAAGTGTTTGTATTCTTTGCTAGGAAATCCTTTTGCTTCTGCATTGTTCATGGAAGTTACCTCATGCTTGCATGTGCCAACGTACATGACATTCAGTTCTGCACTAATTGTTCTGAGACACCTACTGTTGATATTTTTGCCGTAAATATCATAAATTATGTAAAACATGCACAAAGGACTTCCACAGAGAGAAATAGTTTAACATTTTGTTTATGCAGTTTTGGGATAAAACAACCCACAGACTGGTTGCTGAACTCACACAGACAGACAGTTGTGCTTTCCCCAGTTTTTAATTGCTTTTTAAATTACAGGCTAGAAGCTGTTTGAGGTATTGAGGAAGGGTGAGTCTTTCTGTGGTTCATGCTATGGTTTGGGAGCTCTGGCTGAAGTTTCATAGTTCTTGCAGGAATTCCCTCAGTGAGTTTGGATAGATCTCTTTGTGAAATGTGAGAAAGTATTAGTTAGCTTACTGCAAAGAGCAGCTTGTGCAGATGGGAGCATAGATGTCTCCAGCCTTCATGCGCGAGGTATATTTAAACCCAAATATGCTCACATGGTAAATGATATGTTTGCACTACACTTACATAGTAAAGGATGCTGGGAGCAACACCAATAATCAAAAGATTTTTAGAGAAATGTGTTAGTGCACTGAGGCCTGAGGTAAGACAGCCTTATGAATGTGCCTTTGGAGGAAATATTAAGCTTGTTTGTGTTCCTACATGTAAAGACAAATGTCAGATCATCCTTCAGTCACGCTAGATCTTTTTATTTCAATACAGCACATAACGTTGTGACAGCATTTCACTGCTGTTAATTTTTTCCCATAAGGAAAATATTTCAAAAGCATGAACTGTTTACTGGAGGAGTGTGTTTACTCTGCTTACCAAAATCCTCCTGTTACCCTTGCAAAATTTCTTCAAAAGTAATTTTGTCTATCATCTGTAGACTGTGAAGAAAAAAGGTACTATGTTTGTGCAGAAGAGGGGGCAGAAAAAAAAGCATTTCATTTACTTAATACACAGAAATGCTCATATTCTTTTTGTAAAAAAAAGAATAAAAAGTTCTGTATATTTTAGAGTATATTAATCGTGTGTCATACTGTGAGGTTCTCTGCTGAAGGATTAATATTTGTGTTTTGCTGCACGCTGCCTGCACTGATTTTGAAAAATTTTTTGAGAATATAGTTTCTTCAAGTGAGATGCAGAGGGTACCAAGAGCATAGTAACGCTGGTAAAATGCAGTTCTTGGGAGCACTGCATTATGCTTGCATGTGAGCATTTAGTATTTCAATTTTCTATCAGAATGAACAAGAGCTGAAAGATGACTAGATCCTACTGATTATGTGCAGACTTTATCACTTGGCTGTTAGCATCTGAATCTTGTGTAACCAAATCTGTGGAAAGAGACCTTCTCTGTATTGCAAGGTCTTCCTGGTTTGTACCATAGAACACTGACTGCAAGTCCATCTCTGTCAGCTCATGTTAAAACAGACCCGGCCCCTATGTTAGGTCATGTATTAGAGATCCATCTCTCTCCTAAATCAAATTAAGCTTTTTCTGGGCATCTGCTTTTTATACCGAGATTACTGAACTGCTAACACTTCTTACCATGAACAGGGAAATCACCTTACTGGTAGCACTAAGTAACTGCATATGGGTTTTATATGCTTATGGACATGTTACTTCCATGCTGCATCACCACCACGGCTTTGAGGAAGGTTTTTTTCTTGATCTGCTTCATCTCATGTTTGTATAATTTCTGCAGATGCTTTTAACAAGCAAAATTTGCTTCCGATTTTCCTTTAAATTTTGAAATTAAGGAGAGTTCTTGGCTCTGTACTGCAAGATCTACCTGCTAATAGTGCTGAGCAGGACTGGCAGAGAAAGCTGCAAGAAAGCAGGGTTTTGTCCGTTCTCCTCAGAGCTTGTGGGAAAGCTATTAGAAAGGAGTTTATAGAGTGAAGTGGAGGGCTGTGTTGTTCAGAAATATAAAGGCAAGCTTAATTATGTTATATAGAAGCCAGAATATGTTAAAGAGAACCCTAACAAATAACAAAACAAACAAAACAAACCCACAATGTAAGGAAATAAAGAAAAATGGGGTTATGTTTGAATTATTCTGGCTTAAAATAAATATATAAAAATAAACATGGCAGTTAGTGTTAACTTACAGACTTCTTAAGATCAATGAAAGCCATTTGTATTACAATCAAGCAGAACGGTTGTTTACAGCTGAAGTTTTAAAGTCAAATGACAGAATAGGTTAAACACCTGGAGCAAGTCTGCTCAGCTGCTAAGCTGGCTCTTGGCAGCCGTAACAGCATGCAGAGCTTTTTCCTCTATTACGGTTCATCTCAGTGACTAATTCATTCAAAGCTGAGAAACCAACAAAGCTGAGTTGAAAACACAAGAAAACTTCCCGTTCTAACCTTTGAATAAACTGATATGTAAGAAGACTTGAGCTAAAACTTTTAGATGTTTGCCTGATGTTAAAAACAAACAAATAAACAATGACTTTTTTGGTAATATATCCAATACCTGGGTTTTATTTTAATAAAAAAAATACTATTCTTGTACATTTTCAGTTATTTTCCAAACATAAACCTAAGTCACACTTGTCATTTTTACTAAATATTAAATAATATGTAATTACTTTCAAAGTACAAAATTATATAGAATTGGATAAATGTAAAAAGTATGACACAGAGCTGACAAAAATATACACCTCTCAGGTGCTGGAATTACTGTACTGAGTTGTAAACCAACTTC